>VWZZ01000470.1:0-13388 GCA_013399095.1 Psophia crepitans
CATTTAGTTCCAGCCCCCCCTGCTGTGGGTGGGAACACCCAACACCAGACCAGATTGCCCAAAGCCCCATNGGGATAGGGCCTCCACAGCTTCTCTGAGCAACCTGTTCCACTGCCTCACCACCCTCACAGTAAAGAATTTCTTCCTAACATCTAATCTAAATCCCCCCTCTTTCAATTTAAACCCATTACCCCTTGTCCTGTCACTACACTTCCTACTAAACAGCCCCTCACCAGCTATCCGGTAGGTCCCCTTTAGGTACTGGAAGGCCACAGTTAGGTCTTCCCGGACCCTTCTCTTTGCCAGGCTGAACAAGCCCAACTCCCTCAGCCTGTCCTCATAAGAGAGGTGCTCCAGCCCTCTGATCAACTTTGTGGCCTTCTCTGGGCTTGCTCCAGCAGATCCATGTCTTCCCTGTACTGAGGATTCCAGAGCTGGACACAGTACTCCAGGTGGGGTCTCATGAGAGTGGAGTAGAGGGGCAGAATCACCTCCCTCAACCTGCTGGCCACACTGTTTTTGATGCAGCCCAGGACACGGGTGGCTTTCTGGGCTGCCAGCGCACACTGCCGGCTCATGTTGTTTTTCGTCAGTTAGCACCCCCAAGTCCTTTTCCTCAGGACTGCTCTCAATCCATTCTCTGCCCAGCCTGTAGTTGTGCTTGGGATTGCCGTTGTGGATATCCTATTTGCACTTTCCCCTGCCACAGGAGAGAAAGACTTCATTATATCTACCAGATAAAAAACAAACATTGTAGAAATGATTTATTTTTTCCTATCTAAAGGATTTATTCATAAGAACTGCTGTGTGGTAGCCTGCAGAACAGGCTGCCTTGCTCTTTCAGCCTCTGTAACTGGGAAACCCATTAAGACCACATGAGTTGTCAAAGCATATGGTATGTTACATATCGTATGAGTACTGTCCACAGGCACTCACTTTGAAGACAGGCCAATGGCAAACAGTGGCACCAGGAGACCAGCTAAAATATAGAGAAATCAAGGTGACAGCACATAAAACACAGGTTGTGCAAGACCTCCATTAAACAGGCAAAAAGCCAAGTACACATGGCGAAAGGTTTTCCAAGCTACTCTCTAGTAGTCTTTTGCTTGAATTGAGGTTGGAAAAAAAAATACTGGCGTCACATGAGTTTTTCTCAGTTTTGCTCCTGAACTCAATCACCATCTCCCTCTCCCATTATGCTTAGACATATAAGAATAAAAGCTCAAGAGCTGGTGTACTTAAATGAGGTCAGGTAGTGGAAACAAACAAATTGACATGCCACACAATTGTGATCATGTTCCTGGCCAAAACCAGGAAGTATCAGTCAAACAGAGAGCTCAGAAATCTCCATTGTGGAAGAGACGTTAGTTCCTGTTTGCAGAGCACCCTCAAGAAGTGCTGTATATCATTACTATCCAAAAAGCTCTGCTGTCTGGTAAAATGCAAACTATGCTGTACTGTCAGAAAACCTTGGGAATATTTTTTCCAAACCAGCTGATATAAATCTGGTATCCATGATCGCTCCTACTTTGTATGCCACTGTAAGAGCTTATAGAACAAGGATTTACCTGCATGCCTAGTTAGCAGTATAAGCTTGTTTCATGGCCAATATGAAGAAAACATTCCTATGTATTCAAAGTACTATACTGTATGACATCCGGGACAGATATCACCAAAAAACCCAGAAGGAATGGCTATCCTGCCAAGAAAAGGATAGCAGTTGTTCTGATAATAAGAAATACATGGAGGAATTTTCCTGTCAGTAGAAATATTTCCCATAGGACACCAAAGTTACAAATCCCATTATGTGGTACGTAACCCTAACTTTTAAAGGTTCTGCTGTCATAGCATTTTACAGTTTTCAGTACTTTTAATCTATTCCCATGCCTGAAAGACAGGAAAGCATATCTTTTATCTTTATTTTTGGTGAAACAAAGAACCTAGGCACAATCCAGTCATCTGTTGAAAGCTACACAAGGAGAAAGTAGTAAAAGCTGAGTTTAAAATCACATCTATGATTCTACGATGTCTCACTTCCCAAGCTGATGTCCTATATACCAGACCCAGTTATTTTGATATTTATGTCATGTAAAGAAGATAATTTTAATCCGAGTTGTTATGCATTCAGTCATTTCCTAAACAAGTAAGATCAGCTGCACTTTTCCTCTCCCATCTTTTACTTGAATTCTGATGTCAAGAAAAGGAGAGGACCACACTCTAGAAGCATGTAAACAGCAGTGGTTGACTTGACAAGGTCAGTGCCAGAGTGACAGGTTTTCAGAGATAACATCTAATGACAGAAGGTACTCCCATGGTTTCTGGTGTTCATTTCACTGCTGCTCACTTTGATCTCTAATGATTTAGGCCTTGATTTGAATTCTCAGTTGCATATCACCAACAACTTTTTAAGCTATCCAGCCGCACATTTTTTTCAGTGAAATACTGCCATCCCAAAACTAAGAGTCCTGCTTTCTCTTCATGAGGTTTGTCTCTCCATGAAGATGTCAAGCTCTTCCTCCACGGAAGAATTTTTGTGACAATTGCATCCCTGAAATGGAAATAAACTCACTCATATAGCAATCATAATTCTGACTCACAGTGACCTGATTTCTATACAGCATTTCCTCATCTGATTTTCTTTCCATTAATCATCCTACCAGCCAGAGCTTTTGAATATACCTAGCAAAAGAATGAAGCCTTGCAAACAATACAGTCAATTCTGACTATTAGCTTATTTTCCAGTAGCTCACACATTCAAGGAAGTGCAGCAATGTGGAAAGATGATCAAAGAAAGGCTTAGATGTGTCTCCTTTTTTCTTTTCTAAGGAAGCTGAGCTTAGGTAAACCCAATTACGTAGCTGTTCATCATCATGGTAGGGAGAGACTGGGTAAGCATACCATAGAGTTTTCCTCTCTCTCACCTGTCTACATCATTTATTTCTGCCCAGGAAACGGCCATAATGCCAGTGTCCCATCTGACAGTTGTTCATCAAATCAATCAGAAGTTTAAAACCTCATAGATAAAAAATGCTTGCTCTCTAATTTGTATCAATTTCAGCATTAAACTGTCATAACTGATAGAAAGACTGTTTTTGCTTAGGTCTAATCTAATTTTTTGTTTGTCCCATTTTCAACATTACTTTGGTAGCTGTAGATAGGAAGACAATTTGTTTCCCTTTCTCTTTTCAACAGTGGCCTACCAAACATCTGTCACTGCTCTTTGGGGTCTTTGTGCTCTATTTGATTTTTCAGTATTTCCCCACTGGTCATGTTTTCAGATTCATGTTTTCTAGACCTCTGATGGGCACTCTTGCTCTCCCCAGGACTCTCAAAGTGGCTTGCATCTTTCTGGAAATGCAATTACCCATAACAGTTTCTTGCTGAAGCCTTAAGACTTCTCAGTAAGTAAAGAGCATATATAAACTCTTGGATTTCTGAAGGCCTTAGTCCAGTGTGTAATGCCTCTAGGGATGTTTTGGACTTCCGTTTGTGTTTGAAATCAGAGTAAGGGTTTTCAGTTTATAGAGTAAGAACTAATAAAGTCTTGGAATTACAGATAAAACAGTGCTTTTCAAGTACCCCAATTAGACTTCTCAAACTTCTCAGTCCAAAATAATGGTTCAATAGGACATGAACTCAATTAGATATCTTACCCTTAGAAGGAGAGGCATGTAGTAACAAAATCAGACGTAATTATAGCTGCTGAGCAGAGAACGCAGGACCTTTGTGCAAGTGTGAACTAAATGTTACTTGAAACTGGCTTAACCTGTTGTACAAAGTTGTTCATAAATATATGCAGAAGATGGCTTTAGAGGGAGAATTTCATATTTTAAATGTAAGTATTATACCTGTCTGGCCTGTGATATTTTTTAACAAATGGGATATATTTTTCATCTTCCAGTTACATGGGAAAGGTAAGTATTTGCAGAATACAGATCAGAGGGTTTTTTTGCCTCAGAAGACCTGTATTTGGCATCTGCACATTGGTGCCAAAGTAGCATCGCCAGTTTCCTTCATAACACAGCAAGATTTCTTTGTACATTACTTATTCCCATATTCATCAGTGTGGAGATATTAGGAGAAAGATTTCCTTTGATCTTGGAAATAAAGACAGCTCTTCTGGAAAAATTTCTCAAACATTAAAAGGAGCCGAAGAAATATTTTTTTGCAAAGCAGTGAAGAAACCTGGGGAGGTGGGGGAGAAAAGGAGACTTTACAAGACAGCCTGTGAGTTAACAAATTCAAGTTATTACAAATAAAAGGAAGAGTGGGGTACATTGCCTGGTTAAACGACTTCCTTCTTTGTAGCCAGGTGTTCCAGCACAAATGGCTTCTTATGACTTCACCTAAAGCTATGGGGGTTGTGAAGGTAAAAACTTACACAATGAAAAAGAATGGTCTGTCTTTTTTGGTGGTAATACCATTGTCATTGTCTTTTTTAAGCATTTTTGACATGGTCACAAGAGGGTACTGGTGAGTGTAAGTTTCAAAGCTGTTTTCAGATATCTTTTCACATCTCTTCAAGATAAAAGTGTTTTTCAAGATAAAGGTGTTTTTTCTCATCTCTTAGAATAACATTTTTGCTATAGATCTCTTTCAGAATAAGCTTGATTCCCAGAATATTTAGCCTTAACTTCCAAAAAAGTATATATATGAAGCAATTCGTTTTAAGGAAACAAAGAAAAAAGCAGTTGTGGAACCACTTCAGAGGACACACTGGATAAAATGACTAGGAATAACTAAATGCTGCTAGAGGGAGCTCTGCAGCTACGTATTTACTCCAAGTGAACTTTACAAGTATTTGCAATCTACCTACTGTTATAGACAAAGTTGGAGCTAGCAGCTTAACTATTAATAGTAGCTAGGTAGACAAAGCTAGCAGCTTGAACATTAATAGCTAAAGCAGTCAAAGGTCAAGGCGTAGGAACTGTAACAACCATATCACAACATGCCAAATAGCTAACTGTAGAATCGGTTGAAACCAACCTAAGAGGATGTGATATTGTATAAGAAGATGACCACTTAACAACCACTTAGTAAGAAAACAGACAACAAATCAAACATAAAAAAACAAGATGACCCCAGACCCCAATATTACTATTGGTCTGAGCTACCACGTGAAGGGTGGGGAATGCAGATTGCAAGGGTACATTTGCCCAGGGATTTCTTTGTTTGGGGGTTCCTCTTGGAAGGCACCCAGCTTGAGCTGTAGTGCTGTGAGTAAAATGGAGTTGAATCTCTTTTTTAGCTTATTGATTCAGTGAAAACGTAGGTCAGACCCTGTTATGGTGGCTGGCATGTGTAATTTCCATAACACTACACAGAATTATGATAAATTAACACAGCATACATATATTGTATGTCATCCCAAGGGCAACACCTAGGTTACTGATGATCTGTAAAAGTAATTTTTGCTTTGAACATTATTTTTGTTATCAAATTTGAGTCTGCTTTTAACAGCAGTATCTTTAAATGTAGTTCTGTTATGGATGAAAGAGCGTGGATACTGTTATACGATAAATTTTCTTTCCTTTTTTTCAAACATAAACGTAGACGTAGAACATGCTGTTTTGCAAGAAATGCAGTGAAAAGCCTGATCCTGTTTTAGGCAAAATATCCACTAATTTTAGGGTACAACCAAATAAAACACACGAGCTCTGAAGAAGCTACAATTTCTACTCATGTGCTTTAAGATGATCAAGAATTCAAGTTCTTTTCTTGATTAGGCCCATAAATTACAGTCAAGCTGTCTCGCTTCACTTCATCTGCTCATTCGTCTCTAAGGAAGTGTACGCTGCTACCTGCTGTTCAGTTTGCTCCCTCTGTACAGCTGTGCTGCTGCGGCCTCCCCGCGTCTGCTTTGCATTAGCATGTCTTGGCATTGCTACCAGTCAAGGCAGAACAAAATTCTCTTGTGTAAAATGGCCCTAGTGCAAAACCTGTGTGGAGGAAGAAAATATTCCGGCCTTTTACCTGTGCTACATGTTGCAGCCTCCAGAACTGTGTTGCTAGCAGGACTGAAACCTACTAGTGAAGGCCTGTTTCACAGGGCTGTTCACTACGGAGGAGTACTGTGCACTGAGATGGCCTTTAAATGGGGGAAAGAACAAAGTGAAGTGTGTGGTGAGAGAAAAAAAACAAGAGTTTCTTTGTTAGTCCTTTTGCTTTAATAGAATTATTTTATTTATTAATTGCAGGACAGTGTTTATCTCACTACTGACTTCTGGCTCTATCTCCCTCCCATTTACTGAGCAGAAGATAGAGCTCTGTGTTCAAAAACAAGGAAGAAAAGCTGACCATTACAAGATACTAGTGACATGCTTCTATTTCCTATGCTATGCTTACAAGAAAGCTTTAGTGTAAGACTTCATTAAATATGAGATAGTAAATGTTCCAAGCAGGAACTTACTGCCATGAATAAAAGAGCATATAAGCAGTTATAAAGTAAATAAAAGTGCAGTGTGATTGAATTTTTTCCCCCTTAAAATGGGAAAATACAGACATTCTAATTTAGAAATTATTTAAATAGGGTATTTTTGCAAAGAATTTGTTGTTAAAAGTATCACAGAAAAAGATCAATATAGCCAGCTAAAACAATGGCCTTTTGAGTCCAAGGATCTTAACAGATGGTTTGTATTAAACTTCTATTGCTTCTTCAAGAAAAATCACTTTAATGTCTACTACAGTTTTATTATTATTATTATTATTTTGAGAACGTACCTACAGTATTTTAGATGTATAATGTAAGAGCACTATGCTAAAAATCTGACAGAAGCATTTCTAGCGGGTTTGACTTCTACTCTTTTTTTCAGCTGCTGATTCAGGTCACGTTTTCATTTATTTTCTGCTGCTGTTGGACTTGATGAACAATTCTGTTCAACAGGAGGCTCTTTCACCACAGTTCAGTTTCTTTTCAGTTCTTCTTCATGCTTTTCCTCATCAATTTGAAGAAAAAGTGGTTAAAAATATTTTGTTTCCTTGGCTTTAGAAAAGCACAACAGTTTACGACTTACAAGGAGGCATCCAGCAACCCATATGGAAATTTGTTGACATAAAGTTTGGTCCTGATCCCAGACAAGAAAACTCTCATGACTTAAATCTTTTGTAAGCGTAAGAACTAACTACATAACATACTTATCTTGTGTCATTTCATAGTAAATGCATTGCAAGTGATGTAAGTCAGTATTGGTAATTGTATTCCAGGTAAATATACCATGTCTTCTTCTACAGTAAAAGTTATGCAAAAGCAAAGACACATAGAAATATGATAGATTTTGCTATATTCAAAAGACCAAGGAAAAGGTGGGGTGGGGGAGGTGAGGGGTGGGGAAGGACAGGAATGGACGGACGTACATGAGAGGGAGAGAGCAGAGTGAAATTCAGCACACAGAGCACTCTTTGATGTCCCCTATTTTGCTGTTAGAGTGAAATTAAGAATGATAATGAAGGATTCCTACTATCACTGTGTATGGTATATTCCAGGTATTAGCTGGAATAAACTGTGTATAAAGTTCCTCAAGGTATATTTGATAGGGTGTTCTCTGCCTCCCTGTGATTTGTCCTTCTTTCAGATTCAGCATTAGGAAACGTGGTGATTTGTTATTCTCCTTAGCAGATTCTGTAGTCATAAGCCAGAGAGTTATGGCTATCCACATGGGCATTTTATTAACCTGTGACAGCTATAAGGCCTGGTTCTTCCAAATGGCCTGCAATTTGCATTGCTTGTAGAAGTGTTAGGTACAATCTTTTGAGTATTCCCTTTTTTTGGAAATACTACATGATGCGCATATGAAGGTAACCCAAACTGAATTTCACTGGTGGCTATTATTCTGTTTTTTCCCAACCTCAGGGTCATGCAATCAAGAACGGACCATAAATGTGCTGACACGGTGCAAGCATATTTTCATGAGCCACCCTCTGGAGGGAAGTGAGAATTTTGCTGGAGAGATCAACTTCTCAAGCTCTGTGAGGGTAGTTACAAAGCTTATCATCCTCCTCCTCCTCCTTTTGTTTTCTTATGCATTTATGTTTGTCTCTGTGTTCTTCTAACCTTCCGTCCCTGTTCCCTCCTGCTACCAGGGGGTCTCAGCAATGGCTTAGTACAGCTGCTGAGCTGCTTCATCATTACTCCCTAGAAACTAGTCAGAACACCTTCCTGCTTGCAAATGCAGCGTCCAGCACCAGAGTGATTAAAGCAAGCATTTAATACAAAATCTGATAATGCTATCCTTTAGTCTGTTTGGTAGCCTTTATCATAGGTAGAGATATGCTCTGCGTGCAACACGCGTGGATACAATGTGGGCATGTATTCAATAGCAAACAAATTGTGTATGATCTATGGAGCAGATACAAGCTTACAGGTGTATGAAATGCTGGAGTGGTAGTCAGAGAAGATTCACTTTTTTGCAGCAAAGATATGTCTTAATTAGGTGAATAGGATGGTGGTATTGAATGGTAACACAGTAAGATCACAATTACTATCTCTTACTCCCCACCAATACAGACAAGTACAACAGTCTGGAGGAAAGAAATAATACAAACCAAACTAAACCAAAAAATCTTTGTGCTAAGGATAGCACAGACAGACCTAAAAGCCCCACAATATGACATCAAAAAATGAATAGAATCACTCATCTCAGCATGGGAGCTTCTTAAAAATATCAGAGAGGGAATGTGTAACCTTAAGCATAAAAACAATATAGCCAAAGTGTGTCTTAAAAAAAACATGAGAATTCAACTCTATCAAGAAGAAACAACGGTTCTGTCAGAGACAATGCAAGACTGCATTTATGGAAGCTATCAAGTCTGAAGGAATTTTAAAAGATTATTTAAAGCAAAAAATATAACTAAGAGAACTCAAACAGAAAATTAGATTGGTAGTAATAGCTATAAATAAAATAGCAGGTAAAATGAATACTGTGGAAAACTGTTGCTACCCCGCTAGCAAGCAGGAAACATTGTTCTGACAATAAATGCTGACATTTTTCCATTCTAGGTGATGTGGACTGGTTAGAAAGATTCACTTTTCATTTAATCAACAACAATATCAAATCAGCAGTGAACATAATGTGTTTGTTCAGTGTGAGGAGAGGCAAACCATGAAGCTTGTATTTTTCTTAGTATGAACTGAGGCTTCCAGCTGTGGGGTGCCAGGAACAATCTAGTGGTATGGCTTAATTGCACAGGAAGATATTTGTGCAAGTTGCCATTTTCCCCCTTCAATCATAACAAGTTTTTGAATTTGTGCCATGAAAATTAGAGTGAACTCAATGTCCAGTTTTGTTCTGGACATATATTTGAAGTTTGCCTTAGATCATGTTCAACAAAAACAAGGATACCAGGAGCAATTTAAAGTCCACTGAGATCATTAATAATTTCTCCCAGGCACACCCCCAAATACAATACTTTCAGTAGGTTTTAGTAAGTGATTGTGAAAGGCATCTGGACCAGACAAACACACAGAGAGAGAAAAATATTATCCTACTGTTCAGTTGAAAGGAAGAAATGGGATCTTTACCTTTGAGTGTGTAGGGGGATTTGTAATAGGTTGGGAGGATCCATGCATTAATGAACTGATAGACGGAGACACCAATGGTAAACTAGGTCATAGGCTTGAAATGCAGCTCCTAGGAGGTTACCAAGAGCAGAACCCTGCTCTGTGTTCCCTTGGTTCGTTCAGCTATTTGGGAACGCTGCCCAAGCATATGGACAAGCCCACAGGCCTGTCAGAAAAGCAGTGTCTGTATTACATGTGGGTACACCTGCTCACAAACAGCGTCTTTGGGTTCCCCTTCCTTAACTGATTCATATATTGGATAATTAAAACTAATGAGGATGAGTTGAGGTTCCCAGGGAGGAGAAATCAGGAATGTCACGCAAGAAATTGAAACAGAAGGTTGTAAGGAGGAAGAGTCAGATGGAGATTTATCTTCCTTGGCAAAGAGAAGAGGTCCCCCTGGACGGTATGAGTAGTGAATAAGGGAACAGGAAGGAAAACAAAGAAACCGTCATTATAGTAAAAGAGACAAAATTATAATAATGTCTGAGGCAAGTAGAGCTAATACTAAAAGATGTCAAATAAATGCAAGTCAAGTAAACTGCACTGGAACAACAGGATTTACTCCAAAGGGAGAAACACACAACAACAAAGACAGAGGCTGGAAAGTATGCTTAGTGGCAAACCCGCTCATGCGGCAGTAGAACTGCATGCAGGCAACTCTGTCTAATCCCATATGGAAAGGACTGGAGACTCCTTGAGCACTATACTTGAAAATTTATGTCAAAGGACTAGACCTTTTTGTCTCACTATAGACACAGCAAAGACAGGACATTGATCATTTGTACCCCAAACAACAAGCACATCAGTGATCAGAGGGCAAGAAATATGTCAGTTAGTTAACTTTGTTAGTTCTGCCAGGATTATCCTAGCAATGATTACAATTTAGTAGAATTGAATTGGAGTTCCTTCTGTGAAAACCAGAAATTTCTTAAGGAGGTCACATATACTGATTAGCATCTTCTCAAAAGACTACAATAACCCTATCTGGGATTTTTAACTATCCCTTCATGCAAAAAGGCCTTGCTTCTAATTTCTCATGAGTAAACAGCCAATCTTATCTCGACTACTGAAGACATTCTCATCTGCTGTGGTAGCCCTCTTCAGGGACAGAGCAGTTATCTTTGAGTCACACTAGAACCAATGAAATTAAGGAGACAATTATGAAAACACAACTTTGTATTACATCTGGAAATTAAGTGAAAGCTGGACAGCGCAGAAGTTTGTTTTCTGAGAAACACTTGCTACCTGTCTCTGTAGCCCTCTCAGCTGAAAGCTCTGTGACAGAGTCCCCAGTTACAACCACCTCTAATAGAAGGTAGAACAGCAGCATTAGCTCTTCTGACAAGTTTTTACAAGGGTTATTCCGCTTATTTTTAGTCCTGTGAATGTAACTGCATACATGCCCTGAACAAAAGAGACAAGATGACTATTGGTATTGTACCTAGTAAATTACAATGTAAATCTGAGTAACAGATACAAAGACTGCTATTTTATCAGCATCACAGATTGTCTTGAAAACAGGAGTGAGAGACAGGAGTAGAGTAAGAAGATTTTCCTTAGCCTATAAATAAATTAAATAATTAAATAAAACTTCACTCCAAGTTGGATTTATCTCTGTCATGTTGGACTATGATTATAACCCATTTTGTTCAATCATATAAATGCCTAGAGTTTACACTCTTCTCATTTATTGTGAGGTGGCAAACAGGCATTTAAGAGCAGTGCTGTATTGTGCCACAAAACATAAAACATGAGGAAAACAAGGATTTAGATTTTTTCTCTGACTGCTGGTGCAGTCATAGAATGAATATTTGACAGCAAGTTGGTAATTAGAGAATTGTCAGTGCACAAAGAAATCAGAACTAAAGCAAGTTTTCACCAGTTTTAACTACAAATGAAGTGGTATCTTGCATTCTCCCAGTAATTTCATTGATCAAAAGCAACTTGTGTGTTTGGATTATTTATCAGTTTGAAACTCCTCCAGTGCTTCTAGAGTCTCACCAAGAGACACTGTTCTGTTGACCAAAAATCAAGCCAAAAATACATCTGTCCTTTCCGAAGCCAGCCTTTTTCTTTGCAAGCCAAAAGTCAAGTCTGAGTTTTAGTGAGTTTATCCAACTATAACAAAAATTCCTCAGCATGAAACACTCAACCAACCCCAAGAGTAGACAATTACTTGGAACTAGTCACTGACTGAGATGTTACAGATGTCATGGAAAAGAAAGCTCATATATTTTTTTCTTAAACACTTGTGGCATAAAATTCCATCTTTACCAGCATCCTTGTCACTGACGCTGTAGTTATCTCCTGTAATACTTTAGGACTTTGTTATGCTTAGTCTTGAAAAAGATTATTAGGTGCACTGCACCTATAGCTGTGGGCACATTGATTTAACAATGACTTAACAGGCAGCAAAACAGATCTTCAGAGCTATTTACAGCCAGTCTGAATCAGCAAATGGTCCAGACTATAACAAGGAAATCCTTTGTCATAAAGTATTATGGTGATTTCTTCTGGAGTTCGTAGAGAATATGGACTCTGTATACGGCACTGTTGCTAATCTCCAGTCCTGTATCAAAAGCAAGATCCAAAGGCACACTGAATATACTGGGTCTGTAATGAACTTAATTATTCATTTTGTTGCTATGAATTTTTGAAATTGTTCTCATTGTTTGGTGTTCCTATGTATCCTGGGTTTGGCCAGGACAGTTAATTTTCACCAGAAGCTGGGATGGGACACAGCCAGGACAGGCAACCCAAACTGGCCAAAGGGGGTATTCCATACCACGTGATGACATGCTCAGCATAAAAGGGGGCTGGTCAGGGAGGGGCTGGCGACTGGAGGATGCGTGGCTTGGGGACAGTCTGGCTTCCAGATGGGTCTGAGCATGTGGTCTGTGTCGTACAGTCATTTGGTGAGAAACTGCGTTGTGTATCACCAGTTTTGTATAGCCTGTTATAGGCACTGCTGTTGTTGTTTGCCTTTCCCTTTGTTATTCCAGTAAACTGTTTTTTATCTCAAAAACACGAGGCTTTGCCTTTGTCTCCCATTTTCCTCCCCATCCCACTGCAGGGGGGGAGGGCTTGAGCACGCAGCCACGTGGTGCTCAGCTGCAGCTGGGGCTGAACCACGACAATATGGGTACTACAGTTGTCCATGGCAGTAAGCTTCACCCTTGATCAGCGCCAGTAGAAGTATTTTACTCAGCTAAATGAAATTATTTGAATATTTAATTTTAAACAAAATCTTGCTATTTATTGAAATAGGAAATCGAAAAAACCCTATGAAATAAATCCCTTCAGTAACCTACTGGAGCAGAGACAGTTCATGAGTCATTTCATGTGGCAAGGATTTAATCTGGCCAGGATTTCATCCAAGGCAGTGTAAGTAGTTCTAAAAGTGCACAATAAATTAAAGCAAAATGCTATGAATATTTGATGGCAATTCAGAAAGGCTGAGGATATCTCATGGTTAGTGGTGTAGGTAAAGTATGCAATTGGGGTGGTGAAGTTACTGTACTTACAGTGTACCACTGATTAACAAGTAGTATCTGTCCCTAACATTAGAGTGAATGTTTAAAAATTGTACATGAAACTATGATGTTATATTAAACCACTGGACCACTAATTCCAGTGAACCCAACACCCTAATACTAAATGAGAGACAGTGTGTGCAGAGATGAACCAGAATTAATATACTCTATTGGGCTTAGCAGTTTGGGCTTGGCATCAGGATTTCTGGAGAAGGCCAGCAGGAAAAGAAGCAGCAGCAGCAGCTCAAAAAGTGGCAAAGATTGTAATGCAACCTATGTGTCGTGGTTCGGCCCCA
>VWZZ01000473.1:493-27408 GCA_013399095.1 Psophia crepitans
GGGGTCAGCAGAACTGCTACCTTGGACTTCTGTAGGGCAGACTTTGACCTGTTTAGGAGCCTTCTTGGCAGAGTCCCTTGGGAGGCAGTCCTAAAGTGCAAAGGAGTCCAGGAAGGATGCACATTCTTCAAGAAGGAAATCTTAAAGGTGCAGAAGCAGGCCGGTCCCACATACTGAACGATGGGTTGGCAGGGAGGAAGACCGGCTTGTCTGAACAGAGAGCTTTGGCTGAAACTGAGGAAAAAAGGGAAAGTTTATGGCCTTTGGAAGAAGGGGCAGGCAACTCAGGAGGACTACGAAGATGTCATTAGGCTACGCAGGGAGAAAATGAGAAGGGCCAAAGCCCAACTAGAACTTTATCTGGCTACTGCTCTAAAAGACAATAAAAAGTGTTTCTATAAATACAGTAGAAACAAAAAGAGGGCTAAGGAGAATCTCCATCCTTTATTGGATGTGGGGGGAAACATAGTGACAAAGGATGAGGAAAAGGCTAAGGTACTTAATGCCACCTTTGCCTCATTCTTAGCGGTAAGACCAGTTGCTCTCAGGGTACGCAGATCCTTAAGCTGGAAGGCAGGGACTGAGCAGAATGAAGCCCCATAATCGAAGGGGAAATGGTTAGTGACCTGCTAAACTACTTCGACACATACAGGTCTATGAGGCTGGATTGAATCCACCCAAGGGTGCTGAGGGAGCTGGCAGAAGTGCTCACCAAGCCACTTTCTATCACTTATCAGCAGTCCTGACTAACTGGGAAGGTCCCAGTTGACTCCAAGTTACCAAATGTCATGTCCATCTACAAGAAGGGCCAGAAGGGAGATCCAGGGAACTACAGGCCTGTCAATCTGACCTCGGCAGTGAAGCAGATTATCTTGAGTGCCGTCATGTGGCACATACAGGACAATGAGGTGCCCAAGCCAGCATGAAAGTGTTATGAAAGGCAGATCCTGCTTTACTAACCTGATCTTCTTCCATGACAAGGTGACCTGTATAGTGGGTGAGGGAAAGGCTGTGGCTGTTGTTTACTGGACTTTAGAAAGCCTTTCATACCATTTCCCACAGCATTCTCCTGAAGAATCTGCTTATGGCTTGGACACACATACTTTTTTGCTGGGTAAAAAAATGGCTGGGCCCAAAGAGTTGGGGTGAATGGACTTAAATCCAGTTGGCGGTTGGTCACAAGTGGTGTTCCCCAGGGCTAAGTACTGGGGCCAGTTCTCTTTAACATCTTAATCAATGATCTCGATGAGGAGATCCAGTGCACCCACCCGTCAGTTTGCAGAAGACACCAAGTTAGTCTGGAGTACTGATCTGCTGGAGAGTAGGAAGGCTCTACAGAGGGATCTGGACAGGCTGGATCCATGGGCCAAGGTCAGTTGTGTGAGGTTCAACAAAGGCAAGTGCTGGGTCCTTGACTTGGGTCACAACAACCACAGGCGGTGCTACAGGCTTCGGGCAGAGTGGCTGGAAAGCTGCCTGGCAGAAAAGGACCTGGGGGTGTTGGTTGACAGCCAGCTGAACATGAGCCAACAGTGTGCCCAGGTGGTCAAGAAAACCAACAGCTTCTATCAGGAATAGTGTGGCCAGCAGGACTAGGACAGTGATCATCTTCCCACTGGTGAGGCCACACTTAGAGTCATGTGTTCAGTGTTGGGCCCCTCACTACAAGAAAGACATCGAGGCCCTGGAGCGTGTCCAGAGAAGGGCAACAAAGCTGGTGAAGGGTCTGGAGCACAAGTCTGATGAGGAGCGGCTGAGGGAACTGGGGTTGTTTAGCCTGGAGAAAAGGAGGCTGAGGGGAGACCTTATCACTCTCCACAACTACCTGAAAGGGGGTTGTAGCCAGGTGGGTGTCAGTGTCTTCTAGGTAAGAAGTGATAGGACAAGAGGAAATGGCCTCAAGTTGGGCCAGGGGAGGTTTGCATTGGATATTAGGAAACATTTCTTCACTGAAAGGGTTGTCAAGGATTGGAACAGGCTGCCCAGGGAGGTGGTTGAGTCACCATCCCTGGAGGGATTTAAAAGATGTGCAGATGTGGTGCTTAGGGACCACAAGTAGTGGTGGACTTGGCAGTGCTAGGTTAACAGTTGTACATGATGACCTTAAAGGTCTTTTTAAACCTAGACCATTCTCTGATTATGAGCAAATGTGACATTGCATTATGAGCAAATGTGACATTGCTTACCAAGCTAGCCTCTAGCCAAGAAAAAGACAATGACTTAGAGCTATATTCTGGTGACTGCAGATGCCGAGATAGAATTTCTATTTCAGCAGTAAATCAGCACCAATTGATTTAGTGAAACAAATTTTGCAGATAAATAATTTATTTGGATGTCCAATGTTGATTAAAATTAATTTTTTCCTATTTCTAGGTGTGTAATCAAAATGTAACAAAATCAGCAATGTACTGTCATCATTTTCCACAGCAAAGGAACAGTTCAGACTCTCTGCATTGAAAGGCCCTAAAGTAATGGTGAAATTAAAGTGATTGTTAATCAGTGGCTTTTAGATAACTGCATGAGAGCACAACTGCTTGTTTTCACATAAGGAACAGCCATTTTGTTCATATGTACAGAGAAAAACAGATTTGCTAGATGATTTGTCTCTATTCCAGATATAGAAAAGTAACACTAATTGGTTTACAAATAATAATAAACTAAACCAGAATTAGCACAGAAGTCATTTTCCAGAACCCAAAAGACACTCTGTGGTATGTTACTATATTTCCTCATTTAAACTTCACACTGCAATGGCATTTGCTAAAGCTCAGAGCTTTGCAAGTAGGCTCTAAGACTTTGAAACTTCCAGAAAGATGTTTGCAGACACAAATACTTTCCAATTTACTATAACATCTCCTTCCCTTTAACTCAGAAGATGTCATTCAGTTCTAAAAACAAGTAAGTTTTTTTAGACTTAAAAAGGAACCCTTTTTTACATGCAAGAGATGAAAGAACTACATGAAAATAGATGGGCACAATCAGATGCCCAACACTGTTTATCCAGTTAAGTTTTCCACTGGAACATTCTCAGCTCTCCATTCACTTTCATTTCTCTAGTTGCTTTCCCAATGACCATCACTCTCACTCATTCCCTACCAGCTTTCCTAAGAGTATGCACAGTAATCACCAAAATATCCAAAGGACGCTGAAATTCTCTAAATACTCACTCACTGAGGTAGTTCTTGCATAATCAGACAATCAGCAGTAACCATTTTACAGGTCCAACTGCACTAGCACAAAAGGGGTGAGTTCCTAAGTGAAGCTCTTTATCTCATGGATGCCAAAGCAAAATATAAAGACTCAAACATGCTTCAGATGACTGACACATTAGATGAGCATTTACATCCTGGCTTTGCATTTTTAAATTTTTACTTTGGGATTGCTATTTTTTTTAAGGTATAACCTTAGAAGAAAATACAATCACATCTAATTTTAAGAAGTCTTTACTACTACTCTACAGGAACCACTGTATGTTTTGACTCCACACGGGGGTCTTGTTTTATAGAGAAGCTGACATTGTATTTATGTCACATTCTGAAGTCAATAAAATCTAACAATGCACATTTGCAATTATTCCCACTCTTCCCACACTCCACCTTCTAAGTCCTATTCTACTGGCATAATACACTAAGCATATGGTTATCAAATGTTGCTTAACCTACGTTCTAGAAAAGTCAAGACACAATAAAAGGATTGGTGCCCAGAACCTCAGCTGGTGTAAATTAGCACAGCAGCGTGGAATTCATGTCGCTAAATTGATGCACACAAGCTGAGTAACCAGGCCCTGCTGAGAGCTTTTACTTTTTCTATTACTGAACCTCATCTAGCCAGTTCCCAACACACATGACCATAAGATGAATAGGAAAATGTAGATATTATAATATATGAATAGAGAGTAATTTCTATCTCTTATTCAACTGAAAAAAGCTGACTGACAGTATTATTTCTCAATCAAATTCAAAATTTTGATACCAAATTTCACCAACTCAAAAAGGTTTCCAGCCTACTCTGCTGAACCCATTGTAAACAAGCACAAAATTCAGGTAGTCACATTAACAGGCTGTATTGGGAGAACTTAATGGATAAAATATTTTTTCATTCACTGCTGTGTTACTGAACAATTTTACTAGGAAAAAAATGTAATAATACATGTGTATCATATCTAATTAAAGGTTGCACAGTCATGTCAGTGCCCCCACTAGTCAAAATTTTTCAAAGACTTTTATAGGATTAAGCAAGTACTACTGCAAGAGGGCAAGTGGTGGAGGTATGAATTAAACCGAAGTTACGTAATTTGCTGAATCTGTGTGCTAACCACAAGAAATGGTTCATTCATCTATCCCAAATCTGCATGGACAAGAAATGAAGTAATAATAATGTGAGATTGGGGCTCCCCATATTCACATTGCGGAAGTTTTGTTGAGCTGTGATGCGGAGATTGCCTTGTCAGACACCATAAAAATCTGCCTTTTGGAGCAACGGTTTAAAAGGTGCAGGAGGGAGAGGCAATTTTGATTGCTGAGTCCATGAACAACAGACAAGCTGTCTATAACCGTGACCAAAGCATGTGCAAATTCAGTATCTTTGGAGAAGAGAAAAAGCCATCACATAGCATTAACTTTTAAAAAGGGAAACTACATGAAATGAGTAACTTAAAGAAAATTAACTGTGCAGCTAAAAAGGTAAAATGCTTGCAGGTGGCATAGAAAAAAAATACCATAATTAGAGGCTCAGAGTATATTTATACTGCTACAGAAGACTAAAAGAAACAAAAAAAGCTTTCAACAGCTGCAATAAGCAAAAGGATGGTATTAGAGGTAAAAGAAGTCATGTCTAAAAAAGGAAAACAGAAAACAAAAGAAATTCTGGCAAATTAAATAGAAACCACAAATGTTGACCTACTAACCACAGAGTGGAACCCACTGCTTAAATCACCACTGATGCTAAAAAGTAAATTGAAATCTACTCTAGTTTATGTTAGTGTGCTGGACTGCAAACTGCTCAGCCTCCTGAGCTGCCACACGTGCCTTTCTGCTGGTCCTGTTCTGAGTACAGTGATCTCTGAGAGTGCGTGGAATGGATCGGTAGCCGCTTCATCTTATATCAACTAGCTCAACCCACTGCTGTACAGGAGTTAACACTTTCATGCTTTTCTCTAAAAATCTGCTAGAAACTTCTCTATCTGACACTCCACTTGGCTAAAAGGGACCTCGTCTGACCAGAACAGGTGCTCTACTGTGCAAAAAGTCAGTAGAAGTTTCATAATGTTTATTCTTCCTACAAAGACACTTCATATCCTCCTGAAAAGATACTTCATGTGTGCCTCCTCATACGCTTCTTCATGACAGTGATCTCACCCACGTCTAGAGGGATCCTTGTAATGCACCTATGTCTCATAAGCACTCTTCCTAAAACACCTATACCTCATATTTATTGAGTCCATATAGAACACCTCCTACGCAACACGGAGGGGAATGCAAGTGCCTCAGCTGATGGGAAGGGAGAGTGATATGCTGTGGTCTGGAGCAACCTGTGCACAGGGCTACTCCCAGGTACTCCAGTTTAGGTTAAACAACACTATCAGGCATAGAAATGCTCCTAAAGTCTAGTTTTTTGAAACTAAATATTTCACTGCCAGCTGACTTTGGTGTGCCACTGAATCCAAAGTCTGTATGTGTAATGTTAAAAATTTGCAATGAATCAATTAAGAACATATTATAATAATCAGAATTATGTAACTGCTTTTTTGTTTGTGTGTTTGTTTGTGTTTTAAAATATGAACTGCTGAAGTAAAACCAAAAAAACCAACAAGATTCTCTTCTTCAGCATTTCTGTGTAATGGCAGGGAAGCAATTTCTCCAGAAAAGATTTCAAAACCATCAGAAGCCTTTTTGTACAACTCCTCACAGGTAGTGGTGAACGCTTTACAAATTAGTATTTCTAGTTTGTACAGCTTTCCTTTTCTTTTTTTTTCCCCAATTTCCTGAAACAATTCCAACTGAGCTTTGTACTTAGCTTTGTAATAGACCTGCACAGTATTTTTGGCTCATAAGTCTTTATAAAGAGGAATACAGTCACTTAGACACATATTCCACAAAATAATTTACACAGGGCTTTGTGGAACAGATGCACTTTTCCATCATTGTTATCTCCAGTGGCCACAAAAAAATACACTTTTTAAACTGCAAGTGATTGCTGAAAAAATGTATTTTAAAGATGATGCTTAACTGTTCTGAATGAACAAATAGGATGTCTGGCAAATCAACATAGACATGCTGTTCCAAGCAGAGAGCACACAGTACTGGCAAATGCAAGTGTGAAAGAAGAAGAAGGGGAGTGAGCTAAAGAGCTGGAAGATGAATACAGAGGAGTGCTTACAGTAAAATATAAAACATTGCATCATCTATCAGGATAGAGAGAGTGGAAGGTTTTTAAAATGGTATTTGTTTTACACAGATATATACAGTCACGTTATAATGAGTCTGGGACAAATAAGACGGATGAGTAAGGACAGAAAACTGCTGAAAGTGCAAAAATACTACTGAGTTTTACATGTATGTGGATGGAAGCAAAAATAGGCTTTGAGGAGCTGTGACCATCTATCAGCTCTTTTCATGAAAGTTTTTACCACACAAGATACTATGGTGTATCGGATTTCGTTGGTTACATTCTGTAAATTTGTTCAAAAGAAATAACAGGAATCAGATAGCTGCCAAAAACATACACCTGTACTTTGCCTTCCTTGTCTCATTCACTCAGCATATGCTGTTTATGTAAGCATGTGCTTTCCCTACAACTGGAAGACACCGAGATAACATGAGAGCAGTAGCAGCATATCTATATAGAGGAAACCAGACTTCCAGATGAAGATTCATACAACCAGGGCTGGGCTGGACGAACATGACAAGAGGTCACAACATCCAACTCCAGAGTGAGCAAAACGGGAAGCATTGTACAAAAATGCGTGCAATGAAAGCACAGTAAAATATTTTCCTCCAATATCTACAGCTTTAATTCTTTAATTTGTTCCAAAGAATTAATCAGAGATGGAAACCAGACACCAGATTTAACAGAAGACTACAACTAACCCTCAATGTTACTGTTCCTACTGCTGTTTCTCTTACCCACTGTGTTTTCTGAAGTACTTTGGGTTGCAACAGATACTGACAACTACATGCTTGCAGTTAAAGTTAGAATATAAAATCCTAAAGACTAATGCTGAAAACTAGCCCTAGTTAAAGTCAGCTATTTGCAGGACATCTAAAAATCACATTTTTTTCCCCCACATTCTACATAGACACAAAAATGCCAATTTACTGCATATAAGGACAATTTTCTATGCAAACATATACTGAGCATAACCAAATATAGTCTTAATATACATCAAAATAACTGATTGAAGATCAATTTAAAATTAGGACAATTTGTTTAAATTACTATCATTGACCTAATCTGTTTAAAAAAACCCAACAAACAAAATGGAGCATATTCAAAGATAATTTTACAAGAAACATATTAAAAGCTTTTACTGTACGAACACTCATCTCCTCTTTACCTTCTCTCACTCAGGTTTGGGGTTTTTTTTGTGTTACATCTTCAGTTAAATAACTTAAGGAATACAAATAATTAGTGAAAACTCAACACTCAAGACTTCAGCACCTGTGTTTCAGAGCCTTGCAGAGTTTCCACAGCATTTCTTTTTTTCTAAATAGACTGCAGAAAATCAAGGTTTACTTCAAAATATAATACTAACAAAAGAGCATACTGATTTCAGCAGCAAAATACGCTACCTTTAACTACAAACTGTGATTTCAACTGGAAACAAAATCTGAGACACAGGCACACAAGTGTTGAGTATTTACTGCCCCCTCCCCCAAAACCCCCCACATTTACCTGTAATGTTGAATGTCAAAATAACCTTTAGAATAATGAGAAGTCCAAAGATCAATCCTTATTATGACATGCCTTCTGCAAATGGCATGTTTTCTGTTCAGATAACAGTTAAACAGTATTTTCTGGAGAGATGCATATGCGATGATTCATCCGCATTTGCCTGAACATGTATATAAATCTAGCACTTGAATAAATAACATCTGTATACTGTGCCCACGTCTGCAAAGCACCACAACACTGTATGGACATGTATTCTTGTATCAACAGCAAAGAACAAGATATCTAAGGGCTTTGTGGTTGGTTCCCCACATTTACACTGCTGAAACCATTCCAAGCCAACAGCCAGCATGAACACAAAAGAAAAGGCATTTATTCGGCAGCAGCTGCGGTCTATGAGATGCAGGTTCTCATGCAAACATCAGACAGCAGTCATGCCTATTTCACTTCTTCTGTACCAGGTACAGAGCAGAGTGTATAAATGTAGAATGGTTTCAACCTCCCTTCAGGTTATTTGCTGATGGGAGTATTATTAGTTATGTGAGGTCTACACAGAGGCAATGGAAGCCCAGGACTAACTGCAATTAGCATTTCTGGTTTGAAAGCAGAAACTGTGAAATAGATCAGTTTTGGAAGAAGTTAGCATACAATATTTCTGAAGCAAAACATGCTCCCAGAGATCCTGCCAACACTAGCTTCTGTTCCTGGCTGCCAGAATGCCATGGGTTCTGTGACCCCCCAGCTCCTCCAGCGCCAGGGACTTCTGCAAGAGCAGCTTCTGAGGACTTCCTCATTGCCCTGTGGTTAGAGAAGGCAAATTTGTGCCTTGGGTTTTCTAGGTCCAGGCCTCCAGAAGCACCAATGTCTTCAAACTCACAACAAGCCATCACTTTAAACTAGTATTCCAAGCAGCTCCAGACTCATCTCTGTTTCTTGATATTTATAACTCTCAATTCTCATGACTGCATCAATGAAAAGCAAATATTTGGTATGAGATTCCAGCAAAAAGGAAAACCCGGCTTCCGCAAGCTGACAGGCAGCTCCTTCCCTCTACCTCTGAATGTGACTCAGTTTTAACAGGTCCTGGTGTTACACTTGGGGTAAGCTTCTCACTGGAAAGGAAATTATAAACAGCAGACTTCAATTTTTCAAGAGAGTGAGAAGAATATCAGTTGACTGAAATATCTTACTGCAACAGATTTTTCTAAGCACTCTCCACTCACCTTACAGCATAACCTACCTATTCAAAATTGTGGTCTAATGAAGGTGTAAACACTTCTTTAAATTTTGGGGGTTTGGAGCTCAAGATAAGTCTTAATTCTGCACATTTGCAATTGCTAATTGATTTTTCTTCATTAGAAATCACTACATCAGTTTGCTGACCACTAGTGACAAGCTAAGAGGTTATAGTGTATGTCACTAGCTTTTTGAGAACATACTCGAAATTAGCACCATTTTACTGCTTCTTGATAATGAACTATTAAACATGACTACACCTAAAAAGACCTTAACTAAGTACTCCATACCAGGCCAGGAAAGGTTCTGTATATTGAAGCTAATGAGTTTAAGTCCCAAACTCACATATAAGAAACAAGCAATTATACCGTCTGAAACACAGGCTTGTAAAACTCTCAGTTACTTGTAAAACGGTCTGCTACACACGAGTAAAAAGTTGTTTAAATGACTTGTTTGACTAGATGCATTCACCATGAAATTGATTCTTTTAAAGCATTATTTTTAAACTTGATACAAGTTAACTGCGTAAACTGAAAATGGGAAAAATATCTGGCATTATAAATGGCATAGGTTTCAGTATGAGTTTTGTATTTTATGAGGTCGAGGGTTACTTGAATGAGAAACTCATGAAGAACAAATAGCCATTTGTAGGGCAGTAATTGAAAGGTTTAATACAATTAAACTATTCTGCCATTTCTATACCAAGATGTATGGTATAGGATCTAGTGTTATTCCACCACAGACTGTGCATCTCCAAAGCAGTACAAAGACAATGAAACAACAAATAGAACATCTTTCAGCCCTAAGCACAAAAAATAAATCTGAATTACTATTTTTCTATAGTCTGAAAGCAGCGTTATATTGTGGTTTTACACTTGACACTTCCACTTAGACTTAGTATTATTATTTTGTTATGCCTTTTAGGCAGCGGGTGGCATGAGAAGGAGATAACTAGCAACAGGCTACTGAATATTCCTCGATCTCCAGCTCAGGGACTGAGTTTTCAACTTTACAGTGGTCCTGATTTCAAAGAAAAAGAAGACACCATTACAAGGAAAGTGTGTGTGTGTGTGTATATATGTATAAACAAAGCTAAAAGTATCTTCTTCAACAACATTTTAGATTTGACTGTTTAGCATGGTCCTATAAATACACAGATAGACCATGCCAGGGTATCTGAACAGACCAGAATTTGCAAAGAAATGATTTACGTTTGCTTCCATGACTGGTAAATGGTTCTATCAGTGCACTAATCACTAATCAGTGTACTAATGATATGTTGCTAATAATCCACAGATGCTTTAGTGACTTAAACCAACAGAACTCTATTTGGTAACAGCTGACATTTCAAATCTTACTAATGAAACATTTCCTATTGTCCTCTCAAAGAAATAAACTACCTTATTACAAGATGAAGCGCTAACAATAGTTTTTAAAAAAATCAATACAACAAAGTGTTTTATACGTTGCTCCAGAAAAGCTGGAAAGGATACTATGCTGCCTACTGCAGAACTGTTTTGGAGAAGAATCAAATTCTCAGACTTTGAATAAAGAAGTATTTGCACATTGTACAGCAGTTTACTCAACATCCAGTGAAGAGTGCCACCAGCCACACTGTTTTATAAGCTCAGTTGTAGACCGATTAATAAAAAGCACAGTGCCATCATTATGTCAGTCAGATCACAGGCAGTGCAGCACGAATTGGAGAGGGGAAGTAGAGAGAGGTGTGAAGAGATCAACAACATGAAATGGCTTTAGATGATTTACAAGCAATAAACCATCGTGATTCTAAAGATATCTAATCCAATCCATCACAGTAGAAAAGACATCACATTAAAGAAAAAAATTCCAGCCCAGCTGGTGGCATATCAGCTTGATGTTTGCCAACTAGAAAGCATAAATCTGCAAATGGACTTGACGATGCTTGAAGCAAGGTATACAGAAAAGTGGACAATGGTCAGAAAAATCAAGGTAAAATAGTGACATTTGTCTCAGGAAACAAAAAAATGGTGTTTTTTTTGTTCCCTTGATAAGTTAAAATGTATTAACAGGATCTATCAGTAAAAATAAGGTATAAATGCAATCAACTGGGTTGATAGACAAATACAGGACAAACAAATACAACTGGATCCTATAAAAAAATCCAGTGGGTGGTGGTCTGATTGGATCTTCAGCTATTCTTGGGGGAGGGGAGAGAGCAGTTCTGCTTATTTTACACAAAACACACGCAACACCACAATGCTTCCAGTAGGATTTGTATTATTCCGTTTTTATTATAGCTTAACATATATGAATTTTCTGAATTTTACTGTGTTAGTTAAAACACTATGTTCCTTCCCATTTAGCCTTGTCTGTATGTACGGATACACTATATGAAGATAAAAAGCCAGTGAAACTATATTTGAAGTTACGTCGTTCTACTAATATAGCCTGTACACTCAGAAGTCATGCACACCAGCCCTTACTTCTGTGAACACATTCAGTCATTTACTTTGCACAATGAATTTTCTAATCTAAAGGGTAAAAATGAACAGTTCAATTATTTGTTTTTCATTATCCACAGTATATGATTGATCAGCTCAGTCATTTGGTTTCCTTCTTCACTGGATGACATTTTAAAGCATGGCAGTAACAGACAAATAACCCAATAAACGGCAACACTTGCGTTTGTGCACAAATACCCTGGATGACATGCAACTTCTCATTCTCTATCTTCCTTTCACTACTAATATTCAGAGATGACAGTAAGTTTATTATCAGTTATGTAATTTACTCACGCTTGATAGAACAGTATAAGAAAGATACAGGATTGCAATTTAGCCATCAAGTACACAGTAGTCTACAGGCAAGAAGAGCATCTCAATTTGTACCACATAAATAGATAAAGTGACATTATCATTAAAATGGCTGCACAAAAATGCCCAACTGGAGCAAGAGGAGAAATACAATGTCTTGTTAATGTCATATCCAATACTGTTTCACCTCATTAAGCACTCGCAACATCTTGTAGGGCTATAAAGTAGTAAAATTACTTGGTCAAGTAGGTTTTTTTTCACAACCAGTTCGTCTGCCTATTACCTGTCCCAAAGTATAGTCTTATACTTTGATATTGGCACATACTTATGTGTAGTACATTTTTACCATTGCTAGTTAGACTCAAGTTCATTTGCAATCACACACCTGTGCAAACTGAAGAATATATACAAGTGAATGATTGACTGCATAGAAAAGAGAGAAGGGAGAGTGAATAAAACAGTTGTTGTCTGTGGAAATAACTAAAAGAGGGACAATTCAATAGGCTTTTAGATTCCTTCTTATAAGTATTCTTTGTGAGAGAATAGTACTACTTAATTTAATTACTCATTCCCCATTCAAACATATTTCAAAGCTATTTCTTTTTACTGGTAGAAACAGCTACAGTTCAGACCTCTCCATAATGTAGTGTGCTGTGGGCTTCTTTCTTTTCTTTCCTTTTCTTTCTTTTTCTTTTCCTTCTCCTTCCTTCCTTTCTGCCTTTCTCTCTCTCTCTATCACACCACAGATTGCAAGACAAAATGATACCACAGTGATATAGACCATTCCTCTGTCTGATACAGGTAGACCTGGAACATTTTGAATCCTAGTTTGTACTCAAAGCTGATGATATTCAGAAGCAAGAAACTGAGAGGAGAAAAATTAGTAGAGGGACATCAAACAGAAGAAAAAAATAAATCCCCTCCCATACAATTGCTAGTATTAATATATTTTAGGATCATGATTTAGGCCACCTTCCTGCAGAAGGAAGTTTGTGCAAAGAAGTGGAGGTCAATCCTAGAGTGACACGGTTCACTGAGTGACCAAACAGAGGTTTACATATTTCCTTTATGGCTGCTGGCACTGGTTTTGGCCTAGAAGCTTCTAATGAACAAAGAGAGCTCTGATCCCTTCTGGAGCCATTCATATGTGATTAAGATCCAACAATACAGCACTTTGATCCACTGAGCTACAGAAGGATTGGATGTTTCCTGAAGGAGTCATTTTGGGTGAAAGGGGAAGAGAAGAAAAGAATGGAATTTTCCCGATCAGGTCAATCGTACTGAGACAGCACTCTTCTGACATCTGACGTGCATTGTACTCCCTTGAGAGTTTTGAAGTTTTGAGAAGATGACAGATGACTGAGGTATGGAAAAGAGTGAACTGTGGTATCAGTGTCTCAAGTAGAAAGAATAAATTCATCTTTTTGAAGATGCAATCGGATTCATTTTTGAGAGGGAAATTGAGTTAGATGTTGCAAGCCATATTGCAACAAAGAAGGACATACAAATGGACAATAATTACAGCAAATTGGATAGTGCCGTTCAAAAATACAGGCTTCCTCACTCTGATGTAGCTGAAAACAGCAGGAGATGTATGGATAGGTCTATAAAAAAAATCTCAGAGAATGAACACCTGGTTCCTTGAAAGTAATCTTTCTATCTTGACACCAATATACTTCACATAACCCAAGAGAATTAAAGGCCTGTTTGAAGTTAGAAGAGCATGTACATGACACACCATTTGGAGCAGTATTTACTTTTTTCAACAGACATAAGTATTAAGTACAGGTGATGGATTCAGATCCACAGGAATGAACGGAGGCTGGAATGTCTAGACGACCAGGAAAGCATAACACAGGTGTGACAACTCTGCTCGACTATCACATTCCAACATTTTTCAGTATAAACTAAGTAACTTCCATCATCTGTTGATATAAAAGCAGAAGAGGGAAAACATATTTGGCTTTGTCTACTACGAATGTCTACTCCTAATTTATTTTGGAAGCTAACTCTCCTTTTCGTATTTAGGTTGGATGCTTCCAAGTCCACCTGGGGATGGTGCAGGTCTACTGGCTATCCAGTACAACAGTTTTCAGTTCAGAAAGCACTTTAAATTCTCTGTCACTGGGCTCATCCTTGAATGCTTTTTATGTGGCTGTCCTACTGGACAGCAGGTGATCTTTTGCTCAAGAGCATATCTTCATATTTGCCTGCTACACTCTCACTTCTTGAATCTCTTGCCAATGTATGTGTACTATGATTCCTTATGTACAAATCAAGCAAAACAGATTATCTTTACGCAGCTGATTTTTGAAAACCGGTAACATAGAGCCGCACTGACAGCCAACTACCAACATCAGCAAAGTCAAGGTGAAAGCAAAGGGAATCAACAAGGTGGTCACCCTAAAACTATTGTCAGTAACTTCCATAAAATGAGGTTTCCCACCAATCTTGCACCATCACAGAGACTATCACCCTCTATAAACTACTCAGTTTTATAGTGCAATAATGTCAGATGTATATTAAATAAATCTTGAACTGCTGTGTTTCTGTAAACAAGTAGGGCAATTAAAAGGTATCTATCTATTCATTAAAGCAGCACCACAGGAAACAAAAGGACAAGAATTTTGCATCTCTATGTTAACTGAATGTAGATGAGAAGGCTTCCTCCAATTCTAAAACACACAACTCACAGGAAAAGGATGGGATTTGCTTTGAAAGCTCACCTGCAGCTTATGCTTAAGGACAACACTGCAAGTGAATTAGGTACAGTTCACCTGTTTTAAAGTTATAGAAAGAGAAGCTTTATTTTCCCTATCACACATCCGCAGTATATGTTCAGCACACAGCTTATCAGTAAAACCTTCAATAACTAATGTTTGATTATTCCTGTCCTAATTTCCTCCGCTTCACAAAAGATAATCTCAAATTAATCATTTAATTTTTGCCAACTAATTAAAAATGTATTAGACCACATTTGCTATTACAAATGCATGAAATGGAGGCAAATCCATTCGACTAGTACACACTCAACTTTTGAAACTATAGAACTGTTGACAAGAAATTGGTCCCTTTGGAAAACTAACCGTGGTCGATCCCTAGGACTGACCTGCGAGTTAGCAGAGGGACAGCAGTCTGGACAGCAGCACTCTCCCATGACACTTAAAAAGTTGCAGTTCATTAATATTATTGCTAAGAGCAGAACCTGGTTTGACAGACCAAAATAAGCCTTATTGACCCCATTTAGAATTAACAAGGAAAGCAGAAATTTTAATGGCAAGTAAGCACTGAGGCCAGCTGCTAAATACTGCTGCCCTGCAACTGGACGTAGTGACACTGTGCTTCTGAAACTCGCCCTGCAGCTACACACAGCTGAGATGTCTGACAGCACTAGCCTGACTGTTCCTCTTCAACTTCAGGAGCACTCTACTTTTCAGACTTGTTCGTACTGCAGAAGTACCCCACATGTGAGTGTGTGACAATTAATTTCATTATATTCTGGATTTTGGGAAGTGTGCTTTGTTCTATTCTGGTGACTGAGAAACTGATTTTTTTGACATTAGCTTTCAAATAAAAAAATGCACTGTCTTAAATCTTGTTGCTACCATTTATGATAATTACATTGTATGCAGAGTATTGGTGTATTGCAGCTGTACAGTTATGCCCAGCTTCTTGATCTGGCTTTCCCAGAGCGCTATGTCACTTTCTTCCTGATTTAAGTTCAAAGTCATTGCAAACTTTTGACTGAACTTGCCTAAAATACATGTGCAGTGGGTAGCTGCCAGCCCACCTTTGGCTCCCAGTGACAACTGAACATCCAGCTACAGCTAGGGTGAAGGATGAGAATTTGGCATATCTACAGCAGTTAAACAGGAGAAAGTTTACTACAGACCCAGGGCTAACGGATCACCTTCTTTGCTTTAACTGGCCAGCTGGAACAAGGGGGGCAAATTTTCTTTGCATTCACTGGCCATGAGGTCAGTCTGCTTCATTTACTATTCAAACTTCACTGTAGCAGTAGAATTGTCCATATGACTCAGCGACAAAGGCGAATCCTGCAGGACTGAAGCACTCCACAAATGCATGGTGACAGGAGCTCCAGTTGTGGGTATACATTGAAATTGTCAAGTCTGACCAGTAGAAATGGAAGTAAAAAGAGCTAAGAGGACTATACAGCTGCATTTTTTTAATGTTTTCTCTCATCCCTGACACAGCTCAAAAGAAAGCCCAGGAAGGTAGAACAGGTGACGAAATGGTGAAGGACAGTGGCAACAAGCAGCAAAACACAGACATGCTCCATTAGGAACACGTCAAGACACAGGGCAAGACGTAGAACCCAAAGCAGAAAGTTCAGCTTTGAGCTGACTAGTTTCAGATAAGTTTTGTTTATTGGAAAGTGCAATAGGCTGATACGAGGCACTATTGTATGAGAACTCCACCTTCCATTACAGCTACTTGTTTATCTCCAGTGTTTCCCATTCATTTCAGCTCTTACTCCATAAAGCCTGTATTTTAGGACATAATCCAGAGGTTAAAAAAATTTGCATTTTGCAAATGGTGCTTAGGTGTTAAAAGAATACCATATTACTCCTTGACCTTCAGACCTACCTTAAGATGAAAAAGCCTCAAAGTAAGCTGAGTTTTTATGATTCATGCTCAACCAAGAATGCCACTATCAACTGCAAATCATCGTCAGACATTCCCTGAAAACATTTACCATCCTCATAGCGAGTTACAGGATCTCCTATTCAGCTAACACAGTATCTGGAATCATATGTCGTAATTACAGAGAGGGTAAAACATTCAAAGCATGTCTTCAATAAAATTAAAAATCAAATCTTGGAATTCTTTTTTTTTTTTGTAAACACATAACCCATGAGCATTACGAGTTCAGCATATTTGGTTTATTTACTGCTATGTTGCTTTCTTTCACTTTAAAGGCACATCTAGTTTGGATATCACTTATGCATGTACAAATAAACTCTAGATTGATACAAACTGGTGACACCAGATCTCTTTCTCAAAACGTATTGCTGGATTCTAGAAGGCTTTTGTGCAAGAATACCATCTGATGTGAGAGATATTAATGAAGGAAATGTCATATATCCCTGTGAGCTAAATAAGTATTATTTTCCCAGTTTTACAGGAAAGCTGAAAGTAGAGACTAAAATCCTCAAATTGGCAAGATATTTCATCAAGTGTTTGATTACCAGTTGTGAGCAGTCCCACTCAGGTGAGTAAATACTTCACTTCTGACTTGCAAGCAATTTTTTCCAGTTCTTCCCACCCACCCCCACCCCAAGTATGTTGGAATAAGCTCAGCCAGGTAATGGCTAGCCAGAAGAAAAACACCACTTCTTTTTAGGAACTGACACCAGCTCAGACTTGTTCTTTTCTGAGCCTGTGCCTTGGAGAAGTTCAGGAAACTTGTCATTTCTACACAGAAACTGTCTCCTAAAAGAGCCTAAAATAGATTAACTTACAAATAGTCTCTGGCAGCACCTAGATCTGGCATATCTTGTGATCGCAGAAGGTAATGAGGCAGGTGAGTTGGTGAGGAGCTGTGACATGTTTCTGTGTTTTCCTTAGGTCTGTGTCTTTTTGGAAAACATGGGGAATTATTAGTGCTTATCATCTAACTATTCAGTAAATTTCTTATAAAGGAGTGAATATATCCAGGCTTTCAGTCAGTTAACTACTCAAAAGTCAGACCACCAGGCAGGTAACAACAGAAAAACTTTTTTGCTTTGTTGGCAAACATATCTCTGATTCTTATGGGTAAATTAATGTATGAAGAACTCCAATATGTCAAACAAATTTTGTCCTATTTCCCCACATTTACAGCTGTATTAGGAATCCCAGTGTTATGTATTTGCTACACGTATAGCTGTTCAAAAGATAGCTGAGACTTGTGCTTGGCTTTGAGCCAAGAAGACGAGATACTAAAGCCTATTAACAGTGCATCATGACTGTGAATTAAAGACTCCTGTGGAACCATAAACTGTCTAGAAAGAAAATGAGAAAAATAATAAAATTTGATCAGAGGGTTAATATATTTTTATTAGTTCCTGGCAGCAGACTAGTAATAGACCATTTAAATGTGTACAGCAGTATAACTGACTTGTGTCAGGTGAAAATGTCTGCAGACAGTAGAGTATTTATAGCTAATTAAAAAAAAAAAAAAAAAGAACCTGACTAGCCTGACTTTATCTGTATTTGTCAGGCTGATACTCTCTGGAATGTGGAGATTCTCTAAAGAAACAAAACATTACTGAATTCTTCCAGGCTACCAGTGACAATAACTACATAGCAAGCACTGCTGTGAAACTAGAATTCCCACTTTAAATCCCAAACTATCTAAAAAGCTCAAAACACAGTTCTCCCCCCACTAAACTGCCTAAACAAGGTATGAATAGCGTTTCCATTCACAGAAAATTTGCCCAGTCCAGAAGATGAATGCTGCAAGCTAGAGCTATGTCTCTGTCAGTGGCTGCAAAAAGTTAATATTTCAAACTATGTCTGGCCCACTAGCCAGGAATTTTATAGCAAGTCTCGGAAATAAAATGACTACTTTTTTTCAGAATAGATTATAAAACAGGTATAAAGTATTTTGTAAGTTAGATTTTATATTTCCTCAAACACTTAAGTCTTGAGAAGCCAGATTTTATGATTGTAGAAAGTCTTGTATTTAAATACGGACAAGACTGTATTTAAAGAACCAAGGACGTTTAAGAAGTTCCAGGCTCTTTTTCTGGCTTTCCCATTTGTGTTCTGTGACACCACCAAGCTAATATTAATGCACTTTAGCTACTAACACATTTGAGAAGTTTGTGGATGAAGTTTACAAACAGAACTAAAGATTCTCCAAGTAAATACAAACAGAAAGTCAGAACATTAGCTGAATATGGAAACATTAATGGTAAGGTTTTGTTGTCCTCCTCCCCTGCCAAAATGGTCTTACTGTTTACTTGTTAAGATATTTATATATATTTATACAGAATTTAAAGATAGAAAGGAAAAACATCAAAGAAAAAGGAGAAAATAAACATGGCCTGTTTATCCCTCTTCATTCCTTCCCCTCTCCCCCTCAATCAAGTGCCTTTCCTGTGCTTACCTTGTTCTGATCTTTCAAATCCACCCAACTGGACAAGAACCATCTGCTGCAGCACCACAGCCCACAAGGCCAGGAATAGCATGGAGAACCATAGCATCACTTAGCCCACAGGCTGTTTTCTCACGACTGCTGAAAACGTGTCCAAGAGCCAGGTCATACTGCCTTCCATCTCCCACAGAACAGATTGCAGTGACTCAGGATCCTTCTGGGTCAGAAGTCTGCTGGGCCAACCCGCCACTGCCGTACACAGAACTAATTCACCCATCTTACGGCCACTCCACCAAGCCTATTTTCAAATCATTTAAATGTGTTCTCGCAGACAGCTATGGCGAGTAAGTGCCTTTTAGCAGCAGAATGAAGTGAAACTTTGGGACATTCAGTGAGAACAGACATGCAATTCGGATAGCTCATTTTTGTTAAAGTAGGTTTTTTTTTCAAATCCTGCTTTATCAAACTACACTCAATGCTATAGTGGTATCACATAAACACATTTGCTTTGTGTTTCTTGAGGGCCTCCTAGAACAAAACCTGGAGTCTTAACACTGCTGTGATAAAGCAATGGTTATTTTTGTGATTTGATTAATCTGTTCTGGGTCAGTAAACCATGTACACATTTATGTGTGTTGATTTCATAAACAGACTATAAAAATGATACAGAGAAAGGGACAGGTTACTGCCAGAAAGACAGTATATTTAAATGATGAAAATTAATAAACTCCGCAGAGAAGAACTCAGATGGAATTACAATGTATGCTTGTGCAAGGTACTTGGCACTGTCCCACACGACATCCTTGTCTCTAAATTGGAGAGACACGGATTTGACGGATGGACCACTCGCTGGATAAGGAATTGGCTGGATGGTTGCACTCAAGAGAGTTGTGGTCAATGGCTCGATGTCCAAGTGGACATCGGTGACGAGTGGTGTTCCTCAGGGGTCAGTACTGGGACTGGCACTGTTTAACATCTTTGTTGGCGACATGGACAGTGGGATCGAGTGCACCCTCAGCAAGTTTGCCGATGACACCAAGCTGTGTGGTGCAGTCGACACTCTGGAGGGAAGGGATGCCATCCAGAGGGACGTTGACAGGCTTGAGAGGTGGGCCTCTGCAAACTACAAGAAGTTCAACAAGGCCAAGTGCAAGGTCCTACATGTGGGACCCTACATGGGTCCCAAGCAAATCCCAGGGTGGGTGCAGAATGGATCGAAAGCAGCCCTGAGGAGAAGGACTTGGGGGTGATGACTGATGGAAAGCTCCACATGAGCCAGCAGTGCGCGCTGGCAGCCCAGAAAGCCAACTGTGTCCTGGGCTGCACCAAAAACAGTGTGACCAGCAGGTCAACGGAGAAAATTCTGCCCCTCTACTCAGCTCTCATGAGATCCCAGCTGGAGTACTGTGTCCAGCTCTGAGGTCCTCAGTACAGGAAAGACATGGAGCTGATGGAGTGAGTCCAGAGAAGGGCCACAAAGCTGTTCCGAGGGCTGGCGCACCTCTGCTATGAGGACAGGCTGAGGGAGTTGGGCTTGTTCATCCTGGAGAAGAGAAGGCTCTGGGGAGACCTAATTGTGGCCTTCCAGTACCTAAAAGGGCCTACAGGAAAGCTGGGAAGGGGCTGTTTACAAGGGCATGGAGTGACAGGACAAAGGGTAATGGGATAAATTAAAAGAGGGCAGATTCAGATGAGATACTAGGAAGAAATTCTTTCCTGTGAGGGTGGTGAGGCACTGGAACAGGTTGCCCAGAGAAACTGTGGCTGCCCCCTCCCTGGAAGTGTTGAAGGCCAGGCTGGATGGGGCTTTGGGCAACCTGGTCTAGTGGAGGGTGTCCCTGCCCATGGCAGGGGGATGGAACTAGATGATCCTTGTGGTCCCTTCCAACGCAAACCATTCTATGATTCTTTGATTCTTTCTTGTTTCCTGCTAACTATGTAGTAGAATTTATTTTGGCAATTAAATCATAGTAAGAAAGATGTTTATATACTAAGCTTCCCTTATGTTCTTCTCATCCTCTCCTTAAACACAAAGACAACACAGAAGACAACCAAACTACAAAAAAGCCTGAACAACTCCTCAAATATTTTCAAAACCATTTTTTTGAAAAAAAAATCCAGGTACCCCTGGAGTACCCCCCTGAAGTTAACAGGGGAACTTTCCTGTTGGTATTTTATATGGAAGCAAAGGAGATATGAAATCTTCATACAGAAAGACAGCTATAATAAGCAAGTTAAAGAGCACTGCCTTTCTTTGGTGGTGTTATTCATGTTCTTTACATAAGAGGTTCACCACAGTCTCCATCTGATAATACTCTAATGATGGCAGTATCAAAATTGCATTGATAGCTTCTGATGTAAAACAAGCCCATGACTACCTAATTTGTATCATAAACATTGTCTATTTTTCCAATTAAAAATATGACGAATAGTTCCATTAAAACTTTTGTATTATCCTAAAACAAGTTGGAGATACGTGAGCTGAAGTACAGGAACACTGAAGTGCCTCGTTTCACTACTTTAAAAATATTTTAAAAGCCCACATAAAATTTTGGAACATCACAGCAAGGCAGCACAATCAAGCTTATTTCAATACAATATCACTGCTAATGATAGCTCAAGAACTAGAAAAAGGAGGCAAAGAAAAAGCTAAGGAAACTATTTCCCCACGCATTTGTGATGTCTGCTAAAAGACAGAAAGATGGTGACTGGTAGCATCAAGACAAGCAATAAATAAAGAGTCTGGGAAGTCACTGTGCTCTGTACACTTCCATTGCAAATTACTTTAAGTGGTGCTTTTTTTACTCTTGAAAAGGGTTCCAGCAATTCCAAACACAGAAGTGCTTACAAAAACCACTCACAACTTTGCCGGCTGCTATTCAGCCTTTTGCTGTTGACAGGTGTTTCCTTAATAGCTATAAGCAATACAGCAAGTTGATTTGTAGACCAAATAGATGAGGAGTTAGAGCATTGTTAGCTGACCTGAACACAAATGGCAGGAAATATGGGAAAAGCTCTTCATCTGAGAAAAGTGTGAAGAAAAGCACAGTGGAGGTCATATCTCAGGAAATAATGTTCTTGTTCTGACCCAGAGATCCGTGGACCTTCAACCTTCAAGGTTGCTGGCTGTTTAATGACAGCAGCCTTCTTTCACAGGTAAAAGTAATTTGGTGACAATAGCAACGTAAGTTTAATGTCTGTGCTTATGAACCAACTAATTACCTTGGGTCACAAAACAAGAAACTCTTAGGCAAAGAGCTGCAAGCCAGAAGGAAGTACTACTAATCTGTGTGTTGCAGCTGGTAGTTCTTCCTGCTTGGAGAATCAGGATGAGACCTCATTTACCCCAGGACTACTAAGGGATGTAGAAAGTGAGAGTGCAACACAGCCAGCAGATCGAAAACAGACAGCTGCTGTGCTACCCAAGAAATTATTTCTGTGTATTGTCTTTCTATACCTACAGGCAGGTATCTCAAACTCAGAGGAACTCATTTTCTGTTTTGGAGGTCCTGATGCTCCAAAATGACTGCTGAGTCTCAGTAACAACCATAAATACTGTGACAATGAAGGAAGAATTGTTCACAGAGACCGTGTCCTCCTCTGCTCCCTTTGAGGGCAACTACAAGCTCAACTGCAACCATTCACGTGGGAAGCTCTGCAAGGTTATGCTTGCTTACAAACTGCTCATGCAACAGCAATATGACAGTGCAAAAGCTCCCAACTGAGAATAAAGAGCTCTTAGATGAAAACAAGAAATGTCAACCTGAAGAGACAGGGCTTTTTCTGATGGAAATATTCCCATGGAAACTCTCCCAGATCTCATATGTGAGACCACAACTTTTTAAACTAAGTGTTCAGGAGGCTCATGTAAATTATTTGCACAGAAATAAAACAGATAAACATACACAGAAACTGCAGAAAAAGAATACCAGCTGAAAATTAACAAATCAACTCTCTTAAAAACCTACAGAAATAAAGGCCAACATTTTTTTACTTATTCCAAGCTCTGACTGGAATAATTATCTGATGTGTCAAAGTTCTTAGCATTTTATAGCACTTTCCAGATTCAAACAAAGTGCCTACTGAGTCTTTGATTGACAATATTTAACACAGAAAGTTCTCTCAAGTTGGGCATTGATAAAAGAGACTGGGAGAACACACAACAAGGAACCATTCAAAAATGCTAAGTATCACTGATTTATTGGGCATTAGAAAGAAAATCTATAAAAAAGGCAATCAGAGAAGCACTCAGTTACTTCAACCATATGCTTAGAATCTCAGAATGGTTTAGGCTGGAAGGGACCTCAAAGATCATCTAGTTCCAACCCCCCCGCCATGGGCAGGGACACCCTCCACTAGACCAAGTTGCCCAAAGCCCCATCCAACCTGGCCTTGAACACTGCCAGGGATGGAGCAGCCACAGCTTCTCTGGGCAACCTGTGCCAGTGCACTTCTTTGTGCATTGCCTTGCACATCCTCCCATATTGATCCTACTCTGTTCTTCAGGGATGACCAGCAGAGATCAGGATTAAGTAAAACACCAAGTAAAATTCCCTTTTTCAGTAAGGCTTTTAAGTACATGCTGAACTTCAAGTATTTAAACTGTCCCACTCATGTGGGACTGCATGTAGGCCGGATTTGCCAAATGAGATGCCTATATTGAGATTCCTAACCCAGATCTGAATGTTGACCTGAGCACTGTCCAGTTTTCAAAGCTGTTGAGAACATGCAGAGCTCAAGGTTTCAGATCTTCAACACCGCTGAAACACCAAGCCATTGACTGAAGTACCTAGTTATAAATTATGTAACATAACTTTAAGCTTGACTGACTTGCTTAAAAATTTTGTTGATGAGAAAATTAAAATTAGTCACTACTTTATTCCAATGAAATGACCAATGGAAGCACCCAAACCATGTGGTGTCTTTGTTTTACAGCAGTACACAGCCCCAGAATTGTAGTTACATGAAACCAAATTTCAGTAGCTAGAAACCTACTATCACGAGTCTTCTCTACAGCGAGTTTTCAACATGGAAACAGAAAAGAAAAAAAAAGTACTGACATTCTTTGTTGCACACAATTTTGAATCATTTTTTCCACTCTCAACTGAGGTTTTTTGGGAATATGATTGTAAACCATTCAGGCAAAGAAAACATTTCCATAGATGGCCAAATCACCCCACAGATGAAATGCATCCACACAAACCCTAAAAATAGAACAGAATTATGCATCCAACTAACGTAAGTGTTATCTATTAGAAAGAGCAAAAAAACACAGCTCGCACTGAACGCAAACCATAGCATGCTTAAAAGGGAGACCACACCATCCTACATGCTACCAACTGATAACATAAGACCAAAAATTACAACTAAAAAAAGAGATTATACAAACCCCACTTAGACACAGGTCCACACAGGACTGGAGTATAACTGGTCACTGCCATTTGGTGTTGAAGCAGAAGATTAGCAGAGAAGCAGAAACCTACAGAGAGAAATGTGCCCGAAGCAAAGCCCTCTCTCCCACATACCACCAAGATCCTATCTTGTCTACTCCTGGAAGCCATGCACACAGAGCAGAACCTTAGAACAGGTTCCAAAAAAGCAAATGAACTGTTCCTCAAAGTGATTCATTGAACAGCCACAAGTCAGAGAACTCCTTTCTGTGGAAGAGAAAAACTTGTCTCAATGTGGCAATACTGACCGCCAGAAATCATCCACCAACAATCACCTATGCCTGACACAGTATCAGCATGATTCTGTAATCAGATGAAATTGCAGCAGGATGAAAGGGTATACAGAGGTGAGAACATTTCTCCCTTAAAAACAATATTAATGCAGCTACTGTATGCATGTTCTCAGAAATGTTTGTGTACATTCATCTATACATTAAAAAACCCAACCCTTTGACTTTACTTTAGGAAGGAGAGTGTTTTTCTCCATTTTTCATACACAAATGCACATCTATCTACATAAAGACAGCTTCTCATGGATTTGAGAGGGAAATTCCTCTCCCTCCTACAATTCCCTTTTTCACCCCCAAATGTCATATTATACATAATACCAACTTACACACATATATATGTATAGGAATAAATGACTTCATATACTGTTGTATCAGAAGACACCTGGAATGTTTGTAATATTCCTAAGAAATTGCCAATTTTAGGATAGCCCACATACTTGAGTATTTGCTTCACTTCCATCTGCCAAAAAATGTAATATGATGAGTGTTTGGTGCCTAGCATTATTTCTTGATTCTTATTGGTAATTGGAATTACTAAGCATTTTATTAGGAGAAAATGCTCTTTAAAACATAACTTATGGAGAGAAGCAACTTCTTTAGCATTTTTCACCACATCTGCTTCTTCTTACACAAACCATACACAATATGTTACAAATGGACAAAGCTCACTGAAGGAAAATAAGACATCTAAAACCAAATAAAACCACATAAGATTGATCTAGTTAAAGGAGACTGTGTGTTGTATTTTTTTTCCTCAGCTAATAATCTCCATGTCTACATTTCTCTCCATGAATCTATCTGTCTACTCATGCATACAGGTCCTTTAAAGGGAGTATAATTCTCCCACACAAAGTACAACCAAACCTCAGAATGCCTGCTGCCTTAGAATACTATGGATTCTAGACGTATAATTACATTCACCAATTAATTTGAGAAATTCACAGAAGAGGCATTCTTTTAGGTAGAAAGGTGTGAATGCAACCTGTCCAGTTAGGAAAATCCTACAGAGTACCGGAAAGTGGGAGAGGATAACGGGTGAAGCATCGCTGCATACCTCACATGTTCTTACACTGGTACAACGGGATTCCGGGCCAACCACTGCCAGGAAGGGGCAATGGGAAAAACGAGCCCTTGGTGTGACAGCAGCTCTTACACTCCTCATGTGAGCAGCGCTTCTCACTTTGCAGTTCCAAATCAAAACACAATCTGAAACACAACCTACTTAATGCCATTTTAACATGCATCACACATACGCCTTTTATACATTAACTGAAATGTAATGCTAATCAGAGTGACGAACCAACTAGTGAAGCCAATCTAGAGGTGGCTACATGAACCTCACTGTCACTCCATCCACTCATGCGTCACCACTAGCAACTCTGTGTACCTGTGTTTCTCACCTATGGTCTATGCCTGCATCAACATAGTACAGGAATACAAACAAGGTGCAGGGAAAGAAAAATGAGGATTAATGCAAATTAGTAAGAATGTTACAAAATTAGAAAGTTGTCCTAAATTTTAATCAATAACAAATACCTAAAATATACCTCCTGTTAAAGGTAAAACACATTACATTGTCTTGGAAATCAAAACACCCATATTGTGCCCATATTGCTAAAATGTGAGTGTTAATAATCTTCCAAAATAAGTATTTACATTATTTTTATTTAGAATTATTTAAAAAATTCTTTCAATAATCACAACAGATCTTCGCCACAATGCAAGTCCATGGTGAGATGTTGCTATAAATCCAAAAATCCGTCACACTTTCTGAACACAGATGAAGCAAAGCTATCTGAGAAGTTCATAGGAAGTCTTTGGAATTTGCGGTCTGAGAGCAAAACACCCTGCAATAAAACACCCTGACAAAGGATGAGGAAAAGGCTGAGGTACCTAATGCCTTCTTTGCCCCAGTCTTTAGCAGTAAGACCAGCTGTTCTCTGGGTACTCAGTCCTCTGAGCTGGAAGACAGGGATTGGGAGCAGAATGAAGCCCCCAAAATCCAAGGGAAAATGGTTAGTGACCTGCTACACCACTTAGACACACACAGGTCTATGGGGCTGGATGGGATCCACCCAAGACTACTGAAGGAGCTGGTGGAAGTGCTCACCAAGCCACTTTCCATCATTTATCAGCAGTCCTGGCTAAGCAG
>VWZZ01000473.1:27989-65868 GCA_013399095.1 Psophia crepitans
AGAATCATTAAGGTTGGAAGAGACCTCAAGGAACATCTAGTCCAACCGTCCCCCTACCACCTATTGCCCACTAAACCATGTCCTTAAGTACCACATCCAACCTTTCTTTAAACACCCCCAGAGACGGCAACTTCACCACCTCCCTGGGCAAAAAAAGAGAGGAAATGGCCTCAAATTGCGCCAGGGAGGTTTAGGTTGGATATTAGGAAAAGTTTCTTCACCAAAAGGGCTGTCAGGCATTGGAACAGGCTGTCCAGCGAAGTGATGGAGTCACCATCCCTGGAGGTATTTACAAGACATGTAGATGTGGTGCTTAGGGACATGATTTAGTGGTGGACTTGGAAGTGCTAGGTCAACAGTTGGACTTGGTGATCTTAAAGGTCTTTTCCAGAATAAATGATTCTATGATTCTGTGAACATGAGCAATTCCTGTTACTCAGCTGCATCAGACATCAGCTCCCACAAATAAGAAAATACAACTAAAATTTCCTATGTAGTATTTGAATATAAATTAAAAGAAACTCCAACAAAATCAGATATAAAATCCCCAATTATTTCTCAACAAGATTATGCTAGATGGTAGGAGGGGACTACAGTTTTGATTAACAGTAAAGCATAATTCTTTTTAAAAAGCAAAAACTTAACCAAACCAATACCACACAGTAAGTATTCCTATGGGGCTACGCTCCTCTCATGCTTTAATGTAAATAAGGACAAATATCAGTGTAATGAAACAGAGCTGGGAATCAGAATTTGTGACTTTGGTTTTCAAAATTATAAGAGGAAAAATAAGGCAAAACCTGAAAGAATCGAATGGCATTAAAAGACTGTCTTTTTCTTTTTAAACAAGGGAGCAAACCAATTACATGATAGCATGAAATAAAAATTAAAGAGAGATAAAAAATCATTAGTGAAAATATTAATCCATGGAAGCCAATTTCAAATTTCTACCAACACAGATTAATTATAAAAACTCCCAAAAGACTGTGAGTCTAAAACATCAAGAAGTATAAAAATCCCTGTGCTTCAGGGGAAGATTCTAAGGTAGGACCAAATGAAGTGATGCTGTGATCGGGTGCAGTTCATTTATAAGTGCTTTTGCAGGGATGGAGGAAACATTCCTCAGGTATAAACCAGTAGTAATTAGGCTGCTACGTGATTAGTGTGGCAGCTTCTAGGTTTCTATCACATACGGTTCTGCCTTATATTATTAACGTTACTCTGGTTAAAAACAGTAGTAGTATGTGCTTTAACCTTGTAGTCTGGATAGTTGCCTGTTGGACTTGACTTTCTGAGGCTTTTCAGTGTAGGATATTCAGCATAGGATATAGCATAGGCTATAAATAGTTTAAACATCACCCAAATCTAACAAAAGATATCCACAGCTGAGCTACAAACCAAAGTGGAGAAACTCATGCACACAGCACACCCTTGGCAGCCAGCAAAGTTCAGACCTCCCAAACTTCCTGGTTCTTTTTCCTCTTGCTTTGGGTATATTAAAAAAAAAAAAAACAAACACCAAAATGTTTTAAATTTACAGACTGCTATTGGGTTTCTTTACAGTCAGCCCTGGGTCAGTTATGGGAAGATTATTTTCACATGACAGATAACAGAAATAAACTGAACTAACGTAAAGTATTATGTAAGAATCCCGGCTAAATCTTACCTTGTTTTCACCAACAACAAGCTTGGGAATCGACCAGATTATAAACATCAAGGTATATTTAAAAAAAAAAAAAAAAAAAAGGCGCCATGTGATTGTACTTAGGATGTCAGTAAGGGGTAAGTGCAGGCCAAAAGGCTCACTTTGCAGGAGGTCTCGTCGCAAGACTAAAGCACAGGACTGCTCACCACCTTCCTTGACCGTAAGTCTCATGGGTTCTAATTTTTTTTTTTAGTTTTGCCTGGTGTATGGGAGTAAAAACTTAAGGATACTGAAAATCTGTAGCTGACAGAGCTGTTCAGGGATAGCGAGGGTGGCATGGAGACAAGTATTGATGGAGCTCTGATGTTATTTAATTTTTTATACATTAATCTTATGCACTGACAGAAGGAAACAAAAAGTTCCATTAACATTCCAAAAACAAGAGCAACCAGGAATGTATGTCCTTTCTATTGCACAGAAGTGTTTCTATATTGGGATGATTTAAATCAAAATACACACTGACCAAAATATTAGCTCCAGTGGATACAGTGGTTGACCAAAACTCCTCTTCTTATCATACAGCCTTAAAATGTTGTTAAGAATCCGTATCTTTGCCCTTGCATATTGTCATGCTTTTTAATGTGTTTCCATAATTTTCATATGACTTCTTCAGCACAATCCACACAAGCTGTGGAGGTCCCCTCCCTGGAAGTGCTGAAGGCCAGGTTGGATGGGGCTTTGGGCAAGCTGGTCTAGTGGAGGGTGTCCCTGCCCATGGCAGGGGGGTTGGAACTAGATGATCCTTGTGGTCCCTTCCAACCCAAACCATTCTATGATTCTATGATTTCACATCACAGATTTTGTGAATTACAAGCATTTTTCCCCCCAGAATCAGTTTTCCAAATCATAGCATGAAGAGATACCCCCACAAAACAAGATACTATTGTACTACAAAATACATTTTTAATTAAAAAGCTTAGTTAGGAATCACTAGAAATGACCACCTTGGTTTTTCAGGAGCACCCTCCAGGATATGGAATTAGTAAGTACTGCATACTTTTTTAGTTCTGTAGATCTAACCTTTGCTGTGTCCCTTATTTTGACCTACCTTTCAGAAGTAGGAACTACTTTCATCAGATTATTTGAAAACTCAAAGCTTTATAAACACACGTTACCAGAATTTGTGAAGAACACACCTTTGCCGAAAATGGTACGGTATAATAAAAACCTTTGTGTAGAGTCTTCAGCTGAACACAATAGCTTTTCATGTACTGGAGGGAGGCAGTGGCATGTTTCAGCAATGATCTTTCTAAAGCTTTTGTATCACCATGAAGCATATGGCTAAGAATCAATGCAATGAGATCAGACTGAAGTTCATTGAATTACACAGTGATCTCACTTATCTTTGTTTTTGGAAGGCAAGGTTAGGTAGGCTATATTTTCACATTAACATCTGCAGAGCATTCCAAAATCCTGGCATGGCCAATGACATCTAAGTTCCAGGTCCTGTGATTTATCCTCCTCCAGTACACATAAATTAGTGTGTGTAGATGGAATCCTTTCACTTCAACTGAAGTATATATGTACAATAATTTTAGCTGACAGATTTTTTTCTTCACCTGTTTTTTAAAATTAATTTACAAGTCATTATGATTTTATTCAGCATTAAACCCACAAATATATCTATAGACGTTCTCTACTCATCTATCTGGCAGAAATGAAGAGAGGAAACAGCTGAATAGGAACTATAGTGCACTTGCTTGTTGCATCTCTGTGTTCAACAGGCAAACCTATACTTAATAATAAGTACTGAATGAGAGTATCATAGAATTATAGAATATCCCGAGTTGGAAGGGACCCATAAGGATCATCATGTCCAACTCTTGGCTCCACACAGGGCCAGCCCAATCAGAGCAGATGACTGAGAGCATCATTCAGACGCTTCTTGAACTCAGCCAAGCTCGGTGCAGTGACCACCCGTTCCAGTGCCACACCACCGTCTGGATGAAGAACCTTTTCCCGATCTCCAACCTCACCCTCCCCTGACACAGCTTCATGCCATTCCTGTGGGTTCTGTCGTTGGTCACCAGAGAGAGGAGATCAGTGCCTACCCCTTTGCCCCTCCTCATGAGGATGCCGTAGACCGTGTTGAGGTCTCCCCTCAGCCTTCTCTTCTCCAGACTGAACGAGTCAAGGGACTTCAGCCTCTGCTCATACGTCTTCCCCTCTAGACCCTTTACCATCTTAGTTGCCCTCCTTTGGACACTCTCCAGTAATCTGATGTCCTTTTCATACTGTGCGCCCCAAACTGCACACAGTACTTGAAGTGAGGCCGCACCAGTGCAGTGCAGAATGGGATAATCACGTCCCTAGAGCGGCTGGCAGTGCTGTGCTTGATGCATCCCAGGATATGGCTGGCCTTCCTGGCAGCCTGGGCACACTGTTGGCTCATGTTCATCTTAGTGTCAACCAAGATCCCCAGATCCATTCAGTGTGGCTGCTCTCCAGTGTGTCATCCCCCAGTCTGTCTGTACAGCCAGGGTTGCCCCTTCCCAGGCGCAGAATCCGGCACTTGCTCTTGTTAAACTTCATGTGGTTGGTGACTGCCCAGTTTCCTCATTTGTCCAGGTTTCCCTGCAAGGCCTCATAACCCTCAGCAGAGTCCACAGCTCCTCCCAATTTAGTATCATCTGCAAACTTGCTCACACCACCTTCCAGTCCCACATCCAAGTCATTTATGAAAATGCTAAAAAGAACTGGCCCCAAAATGGAGCCCTGGAGTACCCCACTAGTGACTGGCTGCCAGCCTGATGTAACCCCATTAACTGTAACTCTTTGGGCACGACCCACCAGCCAATAACTCACGCACCATATTATGGTTTTGCCTAACTGTGCGCTGGCCGTTTTGTCCGGAAGGATACTGTGAGAAACAGTATCGAACAGTAGAATGAGTGCATCTCTAGATGGTGGGTTTGATCACAAAGCGTGTAGACTTTACTGAAGCTCACAGACATGTGCTTTGATTCCTCAGTTCCTTCTACACATGGGTAGGACCTGACCTTTCCTTCAGACTGGGCAGCATTGTTCAAGTCTGGTCAAATAATTTCACTGCAGACTTTTGTATAGTTGAAACTACAGTCAAAACTGTTTGTAATTATATATAGGTTGCAATGAGTATTGTTCAATTATATTCTAAATTCAATTAGTTTCGTATTCAAATTGGGAAGAATAAATCTTTGGAAAAGAACATTTGTCAAAAACTGTATTTTACCGTGGTATTGCATGCAATTCAGAGGAATAAGAGAAGGCATATTATTTCACCATATTTCCCAGCAGAGTTAAACATCAAAATACCTTCCCCTACAGTTTATACAAAGGCCAGACACAGAGACAAATGCACAAAGCATGACATTAGCCATATTGGAGCTATTAATGGAATAAAAGACCCTCTGAAGATAAAAGCATCACTCTCTCCCATCTCTGGAACCTTGCCAAAATCACAGTCATATTTGTCAGCTTTTTTTCCCTATAATCAAAGGGTTTCCTTCATAATAGTAAATAAAAATTAAGTGTTCCTTCTGTACTTCCAAGTAAAATGGTTTCAGTAATGATGCACATAGTACAGTGTGTATCTTTCTAAAGAAAGATTTACTGCTTCAATTTTAATTGAAAAATTTGTATTGCTTGAGGGTTAAAAACACTGGGACATGTTATGAAGCAATCAATTTCTTACAAGTGAACTGGTTGCTTTTTCTAGTATCTAGCTCTGTGTTTGAGACGGGTCGTATTTATTAATTAGTACTCAGAGAAAGAGGTTTTAACAGTGTGAACTTAGTGGAGTAAATCTCAGTCTTGCATAGTTGACAGTAAAATAATGTTTAAAACTTCAACTTAGAATGTTAACTAGACTTGGCCTTAAAATTCTTTCTGCAGGAAAAGTAACTGAGCTAGAAAGGACAGTTCTGTCAATCATTGATTTGACAGTCTGACAGTTACATCAGTTATGACAATTTCTGGTCTTACAGACAATCTACCAAATTTCTGTACAAATCTCAGCTATTATTGTTTGAACTAGAACCAAACTTTAGGCAAGATATCTGGTCTAGTTCTGAAAATTGCAGAAGCTTCAACACAGGAACAACTGACTGCAGAACAAAGAATTACTACATATCAGAGGACCACGCCAACGATTCGTGCATTTACCCTAGCCCATGACAAATTCAAGACAGTTTACATCCTCTGAGAACTAAGCCTATTCAAATTACCTTGTGTATGTTGAAGGCTAAGGGGGCATGGACTATGATCAAGAATGAGCTGGCATCCAGCAAGTTTGTAGTCCATTGCAACTGTTTTGTTGGGTTTTGTTGTTGTTGTTGGTTTGTTTTTGTTGGATTTTCTTCACCAAGCACTGACTGGAGTATGGGAAATCATTTTCTATGTAACCATCACATTGCAGATCTCCTTCTATTCAAAATCTTCCATGTATTTACTTACAGATTATGATGCAGTCATTCCTGAATGTTTTATTTGATTAAGAGACATAGCTTCTTAAGCAACAGCAAAGGACTCTGCTGTATCTCAAATCAGATGCTCTAAAAATTGACTCTAAAAAGCTGGCTCAAGATCTGTTAGAAGTGGGGACAAAAGCCACTAGAAAGTATTTGGACCTATGAAGGCAATGCTTTCTTTAGCTGAATTAGGAATGGCAGTTAGTCTTTGGTACTCAAAGTAAGCCTTGCTGTCATCAGTGCCCAAGGAAGTCTGCTCTCTTAAGGCAAAGCTGGAGCATCAGACAGAAGATAGAAATGCCAGTGTTACAAACCTCATCTCCCTTTGTCTGTACCATGTTGCATCTTACCACGATTGCACATCAAGTGAAATAATACGCTTAAGTGGTATTCTTCATTTTCTAACTAACCTCTCTGTTAAGAGAAGAAAAAAGAAAAATTAAAAAGTGTTGCTGGCATATAGCAGACCTTCAAATCTCTTTTGGATTCCTTTTCCACATACTGCAACAGTGAGCTATTTTCCATCCTCCCACTCTCACCCAGAAGCAATGTCTGCTTGTCACTTAGATAGCTGCTCGTGAGAGATATAAGTAGTAACAAGTTGTTGATTTCAATATTTAATTTATTGCCAAGAGTAGAAGCAATAAGCGAAATTCTATTTGACTACGAGCAGTCAGCAGATTAAATACCACCGCAAACAAGCCTGTACCCTTTAAGTGTAACTTAACCACACCTTACAGCTCTTTTAAGCTGCAAGCCTTTACAGAATGAACGGCTAACGAAGCTGCGATTTCTCTACACTGGCCTGGATATGTAGATCACTTGACACGATACAGTTGAACTGTTTCTCGTTTACTACAATTCTTTTTATCATGAGCAATTTTAGAGTACAGTTGGTAACACACTGTGATGGAAGCTACTCCATTCAGCAGACAGGCATGCTTTTCTTTAGCACACAGGTTTTTGGGGCATGCAGTCTCAATCTCAGCTACAAGAGTGAAAGGACTTTCTAGATCTCAGTAGATTTGCAGAACATACCAAGGTGTGTGGATACAGGACCTGGAGTACATGTATTAGAGATTTTGAAAGGACGGACTCACTGTGACACACCTCTTTCAATGCCAGAGCTCCTCTGTGGGAAGCGCAATGTCAACTACTGTCATAAGCTGGGAGTACTTACAGCTACGAGTAATTATTTCTCTATAATTTCTTCCAAAGTCATAAATATATCTCATTTCTAACATAGTAGAAGATGACATTATTGAACTGTTTTTTCATGTTTTCAAAAAATTCTATCAGGGAATGTTATTTTTGATCTGAGCTCGAGTGACGCTTACTTGAATGTTCAAACACTTCTTGTTAGGTGTGTGTTTCAGTACTAATTGTACACGTTAGTGATAAGCATGAACTTAAGCTGAGGTTCCATTCAACCATGCTGCTCTCTCTGCAGTGCACAACAATGTATTAAATAAGAACTGTTTTTGCAGCAACCTGTACTAAAGGTAAGATCTTTAACTTGCAAAATAAACATATGAAAAAACATGAATATGAGCAAATATGTATTAGAAGTTTTAAATCTGTAGACTTTTTCTGCAGATTCAGTATGAGGGCCGATGCAGCATTGCTAATGGCATACAACACAGTGTGGCTGTAGGGAAAAAACCCTGAGGTCCACAAAATCGGTACAAGCTCTTCTAATTTCAGCAATAAACTCAGTAAGATAAAAATAGGGGAAAAGATAAAACTGACGTGCAGTATTGATGAAACATTGCCAGTCACTTCTCTCCTTTAAAAGGCAATCTTTTGTTCAAGCTCCCCCGTTGCTCACTGCGAGAATAAACTGTCTAGACAAGATCCAAGCCTTCAGGTATCCCATAGGCCAGTCAATATTTTAAATACCACTCCAAGAACACCGACAGCATTATTAACGTACAATTTTATCCCGTCTCAGGATATTTGTTGATTTTTTTTTCCCACACCCCAGTTTCCAGAGTCACGCAAAGACAAGAAAAACTCACCTGTTGTATTAAATGAAAAGGGTTATTGGAGATAGAGCCACTTAAATAAGCAGGCTACCATGTTCCTTACCAGCTTTGGGTTATGAAGGTAGGTTAAAATACAGTTCAACACAACGCATATTGCAAATATCTAATCAGAAGCAGACAAAAGAAGTCTGCACTAAACAGTGCTCTACTCTCAGTCTCCTACAAAAATACAGATGGAAAAATGTTTTTTGGCTATTGATGCTACTTGATCGTTGCCAACAGCTAGGAATCTAACAGGATTTGTAGCTCATGAATACTTCACCAAATTTTCTGGTAGTTTTCCTTAAACTAGAACCAGTTTGTTTTTTTTTTTATTTTGACTGAGCTTCTGCCAGCCAACTTACTTTTGTGCATCAACCAGTCCTCCTAAATACAGTGACAGACTGCTCAGACCACCTTAAAAGAAAAAAGCTTGTGTTGATAGGATTATGACAGCAACAAGGCTGTAACTCTCTATTCCTCTTGGATTTTGATGCCAGGAGAGTTCCCCTAAGAGAAAAGAACTTCTTCAAACTCCCTGGGGGAATGTTTGCAGGAAAGGAACATTTCAAATCAGATTTGTCCACTGAATCAACAGCACTAAAAGTCTGTTCAAACGCTGTAACAAACACATGAAGTACAGCACAGCCAAGTAACTTTACTTTATAAATCATATCGTTTTCATTTCCTGAATTCATAACCACAGTGATGCAATAATGGAAACTTTTGTATGTTTATAAGTTAGATGACCCACAATCGTTCCCTACAGTAAGCACTAGCTCTAACTATTAAAATAACTGTTATATTCTATTGCTATGGTTTGCTTAATGCTCTAAGCCAGTTTTCTATTTAACAAACCATATTACACTGGCAACAAGATTTCTTACCTTAGCCAATGGTATTGGACGTGATTAATTTCTAACATTCTTTTTGGAAGTCAAAATAAACATCCACTCAATTTTCTTTGCCATCTTAACATCCTAAGCAGGCTGGCCTTCTCACAAATACGTGCTGGTTGTCCCCAATTAACTTTTTTTCTTTTTAAACCGTCTGAATTACATCCAGTTAGATTCTTTCCCTTTAAACTCCCTTTCATCTAATATTAATCCCCAATTGTTATGTTTCATTTAAATGACAATCCCACAGTATATTTTAAATTAAACTTTAAATTAAAATAGAGTGTTCAGACTTAAAACAAAAGTAATTGATGTGGCAAATAATGACTGGAAAAATTAAGATACCCTTTACAAAACTCTATATACAAAATACTGTATTATAGGATCAGATCCTAAGACAGTACCTCATCTGATCAAGAAAGCTAGCATGTAAGGTTCTAGACTATTTAGAGGGATTGCTTTAGGATATTATTTTGTAATCCCTCACTGCTTTTCAAATTACTCTCATCTCAGTTATTCTTGTGCTAGTTAAAAGTTAATTTGCTCTCTCAGCTCCTGCCATAGTTGCCTCACCTATGTAATTAGCAAAACTGCTGAAAAGATACCTTGCAAATTTTCTCAAAGAGAGTCCCTCTGACAGAAAACAAAGCTGTGCTTTTGTAGAATAACACTCGAAGTCGCTGCACAAGGTTGGATTCTATTCAGCACACTGCTAACTAATATTCACGCGTCTGCTTCGCACCTCCAGTGTAGCGGTTGCTTCTGAGGCACTTGAGGAGGGCAGCCTGCTATCTCTCAGATGGCAGATCCAACTACCTGTGCCATTTAAGCAAAATAACCGCAGAAACGCCTGCCGGAAGTAACAACCACACTATGAGGCTCAACGGATTGAGACACAATGAAGAAATACTGTCTATACAATCTGCTTCATCCATTTCTTCTCATAATTAACTTTAATCTCTGCATCCTATGTCTCATACTTAATTTGTTTAATTGACTAAAGTCTAGAATGGCCTCCAGCTGCCTAGACCATTGAACTAAGAATGCAATCCTGCACTAGCTCAAAGTGCACTGCCCCAGTTTTTGCTCCCGGAGATTTACATGAGCAGTTTTTCACAATGCTTTCTAGTTTGCCTTTGTGAGGTACTTCTTGTTCTACTGGTTTGAACTGCCTACCTTTTATTTTATCCAAGAATTATCTGACTACTGGTGTACTTACCATAAATATACATCTGCTTTGCAAACAATTAAGGTTTTTCTTGGTGTGGATCTTCCACCATTCTGTTCCTTTATTCACTTGATAGGTATATTTTACGTCATTCCATGACATTAATTACATTTTTTGTGTACATTTGCTGCAGTGCAATGGAATGTCTACATTTCTCTTTCTCTCTTGCATCATATTTTTTTCTTTATTATGGTTGCATGACCCCATGGTATAAAAGCAGAAAATTTCTGCATGTTTCATCTTAACTTTCCCATGCATAATCTCTGCTGGAAATTTTACAATGTATTGTTTTCTAGAGTCAGTTCCCTGCAGCACTTAAGTAAATAATCATTTAACCTAGATGTCTAAGAACCTGGTGAAGTTATAACACTCACAGTCATTGTTTTAGATTTTCTCAAGAAAAACACAACTTACCATAGCTTCTAGTTAGTTTAATGCATTTTTCTACTTTACAACGTAAAAGATATATTTGGGCTGTGTACCTGTGGCTTGGGGTGTATAAGCCTACGTTCTCACAGATTCATTTCAGAACTTTTATCAACCAATAGTTACTTTGAAATGTCAATCCCATAATACTTAAAAAAGCTTCCGTGATATGGATCTAGGGCAAATTGGTCGTCTCCATCTTTTTCTCTTTTCAGCAGAAAAGAGACTTGATGCACTGAGAGACTTCATCTGCCTGACTCTATCCTCCCACTAATTTGGCAGAGGAGACATGCCTCCAACGTATTAAACCTCCAAGTTTCATGAAAACGAACAAGTGTGCAGAAAACTGTAATCCTATTAATGGACCCACTTTGTAAAAGAATGCAGAACAGATCCAAACCTCATTAGAAACTGCAGAATCCACAGAGGGATGTAACAGCGTACACACTTTAACTACGGAAAAGCCCCAGATAATCCTCAGATCAACTGTAAGACTCAAGTACATTAGAGGTCTGTATCTTATGGAACATATCCTTCCATGTTTTTTCTCATTTTTAATGTAGCAACTGCAGATTGCTGATCTCCCTTCTTGTTTCTAACCTTTTTTTTTTGTCTGCTTATCTACATTGTTTAATAATTTGAAAGCTTATTTTCTTGGATTTGTATATCCATGAAGCAAGGCACCCTTCTGCATGTCTCCCCTTTCACTATTAAGCAGTAAAACCTCAATCAAATTTTTCGTAAGGTTTCCTTCTGCTTGTTTTTTTTTCCTTTTGATGATATCTGCATGATCTTCCTATATCTCTCTCTCCCCCAACTCCCCATGAGTTACAACTTCTCTTTTATGTACACTTTCATACCTTCCAATTATATTTACCAGATTTAAAATCTATCTTTATATGACCCCAAAAGCCCATCGTATTTTCTTCCAGATTATTCTTTCTATTTGATCCTTCCCACTCTTCCGTTATCTCCATATATTGTCAACATCTTTTGGACAGCCTGTAAAGGGATTACTCACTTTCATGACATTGTTATTTCTACTTACTTAAAAGTACAAGCTTACCACATGTTAATTGTGCAATCCTCCCCCCTTCAGTTTTAGTCATCTCTTTCTTCCTTCTTGGGCCTCTGCATAGTTATTTTCTCTTTATATTTTACATGTTGTCCTGAGTAATGTTTTCATCTAAAAATTTCAAACACTACCGGTAAATAAAACTAACAACACATCTCATGTCTGTTCAGGAAAAAAAGTTCAACCTTGGTCCAATAGTATATCCAGATACAAACTATTCTATTTATGTGAACAGGCTGGAGAGGATGTGCTTAAAAGAAATATTGACTACAAACATCCTGGCCCCAATAATGAAGACAAAGGTGTAAATCTAAGCACAGTTCTGAACAAGATCAACTAAAATGCATAAGAAAAGCTAGATAATTTATACTTGACCATTAATAACATCTGAGCATCTGTAGGAAAATTTCCAGAAGTTTACCACTTCCTTTCAGCGTGTCAGTCTTCAAGAATAATCAGTTTTCTTACGTTTTGGTTTTTAAGTGAATAAAAATCATAATAATTAAAAAAGCAAAATCCCTTCAATTGACACAAAGACGACAGAGGATGAAGTAGTGGCATCCAAAAATGAAAGTCACTACCTTTGTAAGAAAACATCACACTTGCGCAAATTTTAGAAAAAGGAAAAGATACTTGAACTGTACAGAATCTCTTGAAGAGACCAAAAAACTGGAAAGAAGTTCAAAGTCTGACCATGGCAGTATTGACTATAAAACTCAACACAATTTGTTATTATGTTTTTGTGATAATTAGGAATACTGAAATAGAAGCGAAAGTAGCAGTCTGCCACAATATTTATCTCAGACTATAATGAATTGTCATATAAATTAAAACATTGCAATAAAGAAGATATACCACTATATTAAAAAGAAAACAAGTTTACATTCAATAGTGATTCTCTTCATGTTATTTGGTGTGCTCATTAAATATATCTGTAACAGCACAGTTCTTACCAAGAACAGATGTCTTCGAAGGAAGAGTCGGGCTTTTACAGCTGAAGTCTCAAAGTAAAACTATAATAGTACTCCTAATTCATGTGTAAACATTAAGCCATTTAATACATGACAAATATAAAATTTATTGCTCGATTCTAGGTAAAAAGTGGTGGGATTTATCTGGCGATTACTTTAGTGAGCAAGAAGTACAAAACGTAAGGTCCGCAGTCTGCAGCCATACTAGGGCACTTTTGCAAGAATGGAGAAAGCATTTTAAGAATACAATTGGTGACAAGATACAAATTTCCTGAGGTTTCAAGGGAATCAACTGGGAACAGAGTGAAGAAAGCTGCAGAAACTAAAGTTAGCATACACAGGAGTGCTTACACACTGAAAGACCTTGCCCGCCTGTAATACCAAATCAAAAGAGGTTTCAAGACTTAAAGCATTGCTGGCATACAAGCCCTTATAGCTGTGAATATTACTGGCATGCTTTGAATTTCTTTTGAATTAGGGACAGACTCATCACAGCTGCTCTTCAATATTCAAAGCTTTATTTAATTTAGATAATGTTCATATACTTTTAAGGCATCCCTATCACTGGGGAAAAATTGCCAAGTGTATTAGTACGTATATCGTCTGTGCTCTCTACCATATGGAAACGCAGATCAAATCTGAGTGGACAGCTGACTTTCTTCAGACACTTCTGGAGTCAGTCCTGAATGGTAACTAACTATTCCTGATCATGATGTTGAATACAATGGACAGAAGTAAATCAAGAAGAGCGAAAAATTACACCATCAAGCCTAGCACTTAAAGAAAAGATAAACAGTTCAGAATTGTGCATATTCTCAGGAGCTGCAGAATACTACATACCTGCTTTTTTTACTCAAACCACTACACACTTGGACCCAATACAGTACTCTTCTCTCTTTCTGCTGAAGCCAATTTCTATTCAAAGCAACAGTATCAACCACAAAACAGTTTCCAAACATCAGATCGGAAGAAAATTATCTGCAGTAATTATTAGTAGAATTACTTTAGTGGAGCACAAGATAATTAATTGCTATCAGTTTTGGTTGGTTTTGAAAAGCTGAGAGTAGCTAGAGAAACAGTATGATGCATTTTTATGAACAGAAAGAACATAATCACCTCTCTCCGGTCTTTACAGGGGACTGTTTTGCCAAGTCTCTTTCTGTGGCTCTAAAGTGGTCACGAAAGCAGAGAATAACCCTTTACCTGCTAACACCATGTCTTGATTGAAAAATACGCACATCACAATAACTCAAAGTGGTGGGTATAGATTTTTTTTCTACAGACAGAAGATGCCTATGGCCATCATGAGAAGCTGGCATTTAGATCTAAATCCTAAATTCTATGACATATGTTTTTATTTTGAGTTTTTCCCCCTCCCTGATTCAAAGCACTGGCAACAGAAATTGCATCAACAGATTTTTGGCATAGCCATGACAGATTCCACATTACAATGAAGAAAAAATTATATATATACCCCAAAACCTGTGCCTTTTTCTCTTTGAGACCAGTGAAAGTCCACTGTATCAAAACATGGCATGTCAGTGTCAGACTTTCGATACTGTGGAACTGAATATGTAAAAATCCCAAAGGGTTGACAGGGCAATTAAGACTTTAGTCCATGGATTCAAGGTTCAGAGGGATCATTACATCACTTGAACTGACAATCTGCATAACACACGTGTCTATGGCATTTCAGACGGCATTTTATGCACACACTACAATGACTCGCAACTTGTAACTCATGGACCCCATGAAGATTCAAAAAACTGTACCTGAAGGATAGATGCAACACATTTTCTCAGAGGTACACTCAGATACTATCCAAAACTAAGTGTCAGGCATGGGAACGCTGCAGGGAGGATGGAAGCATGGTAATTTAACACACTTTTGCTAATGTTATCATCTCAAGTCAGCTTATAGTACAAACACACACAAAGCAGTGTTTTATGTTGCCATGGTAACAAGCACCAGATTAGAAATTTTCACCAGATTTAGTTTTTTCTTTGAAAGAGAAAAAAAAATAATCATGACTGTCAGAAATTTCCTGGTGTATTTTCTATATCACATAAACAGAAAGCCAGGTCAGAAAACACCTTTAAAGTATGGGCTGTGTATATAAATAACCCGTACGTTTAACCCATAAAACACCAGTTGTTCAATTTCACAAACGAACTGCTACTCCATCACAGATGTAGAAAAGGGAGCCTCTTTCAGTGCACACACACCAACTAGAAAAGCTTCTCAGAGCTGTAAGGAAAGTGGATGAGGACAGAAGGTGTATCTGAGAAATATGTTCTGCATTTAGATGGCTCCTTTCACTAGCTGAAATGGTGGCTTTGATCAGCAGCAGACTGCGGACTATGAGCATCTCACTAAAAGACGAAAGGGAAAGGTGCTAAGGCCAATGTCCTCTGCTGAGCATGCAACTGCTTCACTGCCACATTTCTCCAGCCTGGTGGAAGTGGGTGGCTGTTTAGCTCATCTGATCATACGATCACCCCAGGAGCCAAATACTAGGTACGCTTCCAGGGTCACAACACGCAAACCAGAAAGATGTTCTTCAGATTTACAGCGCCTAGAAAAAAAAGCAGTCATCCTGGTAAAGTTTTAGCTTTTTTTAACAACAGATTGTTAAGTTACTCTAACACTCTCCAGGAAATTTTGAACCCCTTAGTGATCCCATCAGGAGCTGTGATGTCACCTAAGCATGTTAGCACTGTGCCAGCTGATGAGTCAACGCTTACAGAATCTAAAGTCATTCAAAAACGTTTCTTTGTGAAAAAATACACAAAACAAAAGCCCCGAATTCACCTAACTTTGCCTGGTTTTGCTCACATCAGGGAACTCAAAATTCTTGGAACATCCCATTTCCTAACCAGGATTGAAAGTAGCAATGTTGATACTCATGCAGTATTTTAACCTCAAGTTTTAAGATCAGAGCTTATCAAAGTGCTGTAATAACACTTCTGTCAGTTGTCCACCCTGAAATTCGGATTTTTGCTGTCAGTTCTGGACATTGCTTTTTTTCTTTCACATAGTTTAAAAGGTAAGCACTACCATACAAAGACAGATAAAACAAATAGAAGTTGCAAAAGAAACAGGTTGACTGGAAGGCAGGTAATCATATTTATAAATAACACTGATAATTAGACTTTAAGAATGCTGAATAACATAGTTAGACGCGTCTCATTTATTTGCATGTTTCAGTGCTGCTTTACATGTAGTAAGGGTAAGAAACTTAAGTAAGCACACAGACAAGTTAAGTAGATGCCACAGTACAGATACCCATTTATTTAAGATCAGTTCAGGGGTGTAAGAGGTGATCAAGCATAATTATATTTTCAGCATGCCTAATGACATGTCTATCATGATAAATGGATACAAAAAACCCCTTACCTTGACAAAATGAATGCTGTAAAATGATAATTAGCAATAAAAAACTCTTCTGAGCAACTTTACACTTAGGGCAAAAGGACAAGACTGAAAACTCACTTTCAATACTACATTATTAAACCTTTAAAAAGCCCCAGCAATCACATAACATAAGCAATACTTGTACCAGTTGTACCTGCAAAGTACTTTCCTGACATAGAAAATAATTCTAGAAATAGCTGAGTGACTCCTACTTCCTATAGCATGCCCTTTAGATCAGATTTATTCCATTTGTAATCATGGGCTTAAATTCCAAGAATTCATCTTCTGTGCTTTGCCATGAAATACTAGCCCACTGAAGATAAAAATTCACTCTGAGCATTATTCTCTAAGGAACTGGGATAACTTAAATTCAAAAAGGCAAAAGAGGATACGTGAAGTTTAAGGTTCCAGTAACTCAAACTCAGGCCGGAATTTGACAGCTTAAGTATGACCTTTTCTTGCTGTCCATCCGTCAGAGAACTCACACCAAAGATCCTTTGCAAACTGTGTCAAGTGACTGACCTTTGGTAGCACAAATGTCAAAATGCAAGGCAGGTTTGTGTTGATACTGTAAAGTTAACAGGAAAAGCAATTGAAGAAAAAATAGGTATTTTATTACAAGGGCAAGCAGATGCAACATGGAGTACGTACAAGGAATAGATCTGTTGAGTAAGGTGACATTTTTACATAGTCACTTTTCAAAGGAGAACTACGTTTTAAGGGCTTTTGCATATGTTTTACCTAGAGACCTCTGTGATGAAGTGCCAATATCAACTTCCCTTTCTCTTTAGTTGCCAGTTTTATTTGATTTCTTTCTTCAGATATGTGCCAACCAGTTTCAACTTGTTTAACGACATTTTTTTAAAATCAGCTGCCTTGCTGGAATGTTGAACTGATGCATGTGTGGGTGTGTTTATAATACATGCAAAAAAATACATTAAAGCAATATAAGGGGCCTGGCTTAAGCCTATAAAAGCAAAGAAATTAAGTATTAAGGCAAAATACTGGAGCAGACACCTCTTTACATATCGTAATACTTTACAGAAACAACTAACTTGCACAGAAAGTGTTAAGTGGAAGCGCTCTGTTCACTTAATACAGCTGTGGCTTATATGGTTGAACTGCAAAACTACCAGAATATCACAAGCCATACTATACTTTAATGGAAGAGGTTATATTTGCAAAATATTTAATTCTCAAATATTATAATATGTAATACAATTAATATGTATTGCATAATTAATAATAATGTAATATGTAATGCAATATCTTTGATTGTGTACTAAAGTGAAGTTATTGCAAGCAAAATTATTTAATAAAGTGCTGATGATATGAGCATAACCAAACAAAACAGTAAGACCCAGGATGTCAGATGTGGATATACTACTAAAGGAACCAAAGCAGCATCCTGATTTAGAGAAGCATTACAGTTTCCTAACAAAGTCGGCTTCAGGCACAAATGCTTGCCCATTTCAGACCCAGACTTCTAAGCTGTCCTAAGTAGCAATTAGAAATCCCTTAGGAAATTCCAGTTGTGCTATCGGACTTTTATGTTACATTGCGACCAAAAAAACTACAGGATGAGAATGGACCCTCACATAAACCAAATGACAGAAACAGTTCCCCAGCAGCAGACACCTCCACCTCACACTGGTGATCACGCTAACCATAAACCCCTACACTTACGATACACACTACTTTGTAGCTCCCACAGGTACAAATGATGGAGTTTGATAAAACATTAAACAACAAACACTGTGCTCCTTCTGAAAACCTTTCCTGCTTAATTGGATTTATTTTTGACAACTGACAAAAACCCAAACGGTCATTGTTATCAGGAGAGAGCAAGAGAGAAGAGTTAATGGGAAGTTTTGGGGAAAACTTGTAAGAATAAATGGATTATCAGCACCACTTTGATAAAGAGCAGTTACTTCTGTAAATCCTATCTTGTGTTTGGATGTGCCTTCTGGTCTGCTAACACAGTAACAAGCTGGTTTGCAAAAATAAGTGGAAACACACTGAGGGTTCTTTGCCCTGCTCCCCCCCAAGAACTGTTAAGAAGAAACTCATGCTTCTTTTCCACTCTCTCTGTGCCACATCTCTGCCATCTGAATATTTTCACTACCTCTGAAGCATAGTCAGATCTAATGCCTCCAATTTCTACACTTTACTCCAATACATCTTTTGCAGCAGCTGTCTGAAAGAATCAATGCAAATTCTTATGTTGCTTTAAGTGAGTTGCCCTAGTTTTCCCAGGAAAAGTGAACACAGAAGCTACCCACCGCACCAGCCTGGTCTTGACTTTTGGACAGTCACCAGTGATTTCACCTGCCTGAATGGTTTAATGATTTTCTGAGGGTGGGGAGAGCAGGAGAGTCCTGCTTTTTTTTAAAATTATTGCTTGATTTTTGCATTATATGAAAGAAATTAATTTGTTTAAATTCAACTCGGTAAGTAGAAGGTGTCTTGCATCAAAGACATTTTGAGTCCTCCAACTCTGTAATTCTGCTTGCCTCTGCCTCCCTCACTAAAAGAGTGAATCTGAGGGGAAATAAATGACTTTTAAGCTTGTCTAAACCTTATTGAAGACACATAGACAAAAGAAAATGGTAGTCCATGGATTTTTTTCTTACTTTTCTCTTTTGGCACTGTTTGCCTTTTCCTGTCAGTCACTCAACGGTGGATCCAAAAAGTAGTAACTTGAGATTTTGCTCATGCACTACTTCAGCAGAAGTTCCTGCCACATGGAGCTCATAGGAAGGTCTCAGGGGATGTAAACCAACTAGCAGTTGGCCCAGATTGGCCCTTCATGTTTACATACCTTCCTCTTAGTACAAAATAGAAAGTTCCCTCAAACAGTCCTTAGTAATTGCAGACACTGACCTAGAAGCTGAAGAGATAAAGTGCCAACAAACGAAGTGTTAGTCATAAAAAATTGTCTATGCTCTATGAACTGTTATTTTTAAACATCTGAATACACAAAAAGTCATAGCATAGCTTAAAAATAAGAGGAATTGCTGCAGTATTACACACCCATTCAGATTGTGTGTATTCTTTGACATTGCTTGTCTTTATTGATCCAGGGTTGATCTTTTACAGGTCTGTTTATATGCCTTTGGCAAACTTTGGCAGTATTTGATGTCTGCCAAGCCCCTGCTTTGGCACGGCGGATCTTGTACCAAACTGCAGGAACAACCAACCTATCAGGCACACACCCACTAGCACTCTTCCCAAAGAGGGATATGCAGATGCCCATTAACCACCAAACACCAGACCCCTGAGTTCAGCTTTGTCTTCTGATGGTAGCTAACTCTTGCCCCAACTTTAGCCCAATACCTGAAATTTTCATGCCAATTTGACCGCTTGAATCTCAGTTACTTGAGCACAATGTTTTCTGCATCCTTCCAGCTTGCACGGGCACATACCCACCTGACCTAAAAGCACACGAACACAGCACTTTGTCATCACACAGTTATAATTTAATTTAAACCAACTGCAAAACCTCACAAACACGCTCTTCTGACAAAGACAGCAGACTAATAATAAAATGGTGTTAGTTGAGTCAGACGCATTGCCACAGGTATTAGAGGATAACACATAACAATCCTCCTTTATGTCAGTTTACTGTAATATGATAAAAAATAATTCACCATCCCAATTTAAGACTTATTCCTCTGATAATTACGTTTCTTTGACTAGCAATGTGACCATTGACCAGTGTTGAGTAACTGAAGCCATGTTCAACCTCTGTGCTGTTGAAATATAACACATGCAGTTTGTAAAGCATTTATCCCAATATCAATATCTAATCCTCATCCAAATCAACTTATGACTATTTAACTAGTACTAACTACTGTAAAGGATACAGCTATGACAAAAAAAGAGATCCCAGGTGTAAGAATTAACAAGCACATTTGATATAAAGGAAGGTTTAAAATACATTCCACTCTTGATAATGTCACAGTTAAATTTATGTCAGAGCTATCAATATGTGAAAATGTTACTCAAAAAACCTCATTTTTGTGTTTTAATGCAGTGAGTTGGAATGAATGAATTGACCTCAAAATTTCAGCTTAGTTTTTTGTAACTATAGATTTCTTCTCAAGCTTAATTTTTTGTCTGCAATAATGTGAAATACTTATGTCAAACTGTGTTTAATACTGTTAAATAAAAATATACCTATTTCATTGATAGAATTCAAAATGGATGAAAATAAAAATCTCAAATGATTTCATGCCATGCAGACCACTTACTTTTTCTAATTTATATCTCTGCCTTCAAAATACATAGCTTATGTTGTAAGTTTAAGGAAAACTAGATGCATAAAGACCTTATTTTACATTTACTTCTGTGGAACTCATTTCTGAGTTCAGAGATCAGCAACGTGCCTTTTGTTACTGAATACACAACACTCCCCACTTTCTCCCATGGCCATCTTATTTTTATTCTTGAAAAAATAAAAAGCTTTCACTTTCAGAAGATATTAGGCACTGGGAATGTATTGGTCAGGTGTCTAAAGCAATATCCTTATTTTTTAAAACTCAAGTCATTGTTATTCAAACTTTTTTTATCCAAGCGGCAAATACACTAAACAACAGACTGGATTCTTCAGGGTCACACACAAGAAGAGCTGCACAACATGTTTGCTGAAAAAGGAAATATTTGGGAGGGTTGGAGGGGAAGAACCTCCAGAAAGAACAGGAGACAACAACAGATGGTAGATAAAGGAAGAAATAATCCACAAAACCTATCTGCATAAACAAAATAAGACATACTTTTCCATGCAGAAGCTCATAGCACTTTTCCTACCAGACAAAACATTGGTGTTTTAGCTGTGGTGGAAAATTAACAAAACCAAACCAAACAGAGCAAGCCTGATACCAAGGCGCTAAGCACAGCCTGGATTCAGAGCCTGGCCTGCAAGCAGCACACATTTAAATGAAAGAGCCTACTTTCCACTGAGCAACAGTACCTTGGTGACGCATCCTCAAAGTTAAGAGTCAAACAATAAAATTTTATTAGAAGCTTTTACCCACCTCCTTATGAAAGTGACTGATAACTCAAAAATTTGTGGAAATATATTTGTGTCAGGTGATTGCAAATGAAAATGAGCAGAAACAAATATGGTGTGCCTGGGGACACCAGTACCTGATGAGCCCTTTGCTCTGCAGCAGATGTGAGTAATAAGAAAAAAATGTTCCTTAGAGATACTGCTAGTTACCACTCTATGCTATTTCAATTTAAGAAATCAAAATAAATCATTGAACACCTACTATCTGATAAATTATTGATTAAAGATTTCAGGACAGTACTAAATGCAGTCTGAAAGTCCTATTCCTATTTTTCAGTAGCAGTATAACAAAGTATAAAGCTATATATTTTTAATTAAAGAAATAGTCTTTGGTTTTCAAAGACAGTTCGTTTTTGGGAACACTAAAAACCTATTTACAAACGATCATTCCTTTAGATTTTACGCAGTGGATTAAGATAGCATCCACAAAATTATATGAGTGCTTCCTTTTTAAGGGAAGTCCATTGGCTGTGGCAAAAACAGGCAACAGAATACAGGTTAGGAGAGGGAGCACGGGAGAGGGGGCACGTTGCAGCTTGCCTGGCTGCCACTGCAGAGACTCTGCGCAAGGCAGGGGCCCACAGGAAATATTACCCTTGTTGAGGTGGAAGACCAGGACGTCTGGTGTAAAGCCATTACTAAAAAGAGACAAACCCCATAACAATTGTGTAGGAAAACTGGAGAGTGGCAGAGCTCCTTTAGCTTCCCCAGGACCAATGAGGGGGGTACGCTGAACTGAAAAGGGGAAGGTAAACCTTGTTCAAAGGAGAAATGCATCTCTTCTCCATTCAGCTTTCAGCTGAAGCTTGAGGGCAGGTATGGCTGGATAGCTGGGCTTGCGAGGATGGACATGTCAGTGGCTTTCCAGTCATGTTGGAGATAACGGACAATTATGCTCACAATATCAACTAACACATCCTGAAATAAATTACAGAAAATCTAAAATACCTCTTTGAAACCAAAAGAACCAAAGAATAGGTGATATGGTCACAAACATCAGACAAGCGTCCACACTTTCAAGTCATATCACAGGAAAACTGGGAATAGCACTCATATAAAGTCTCTATAAAACTGGGTCCAGATCTCCTGGCTGGCACCTCTGTATGAGAACTAAATTTGCCATCTCACAACTCCCGATCAAAAAAAATCCAGCCTGGACCAAGACAAAGTTATGCAAGAATCAGTTTTAAAAGAACAAATTAAACCCATACGCTACACAAGAAACACGCAGTTCCATTAGCAGCTGACTGAGTAAAACTTGGTTTTCTGTAAAAACACAGATTTGTGTCCTGCACTGATACTTTGGAAACCAGCATGGGGTGAACTTGTTTTTCAGGAGAGTGCTCAGACACACTGAAGTTGGACAAGAATGAAAAGTTATTGGTAGTAGGGTGCATGGGCAGACACACACATGCAGAAAGCACCATCATATGAGCTTTGCTTTATTAGGAAACCATGTTCAGAAATAATTCCTAAAAGGGTATTTATTTTAAAGCACAACCTCACCTGTGACATGACAGTAATAAAGAAGGAACTATGATGTATTTTAATAATGAGAGTTCTTAACACATTCCTGAGACAAAAATCTGAAAGCCTGTTTCAGGGACTAGGAAATTTGAGGTAAAAAAATCCTTGCTGTGATTTTCTAAGTCCTGAAGAAATAAATACCAGGAATAGAGGAAGCATTGAAATTCGTAACTGTCTTGGTACATCAGAACTCAATTCTCTTAAATTAATCTCCTCCCTGTAGTAAGTTAAAAAGGATCATACAAAGAAAAAAGAAAAAGAATGATTCTTCTGTGCTCTCAGTTGATCAACTGATTGCAATGAGCTGCAGTACAGAATCTGAGAACTTCATTATCATACTTCTTGTAATTAAATCTTCAGTCACATTGGGACAATTGGGTTCAGAGAAGAAAGCAAAATTATATCTATTACTGAATATATTTTAATCCATAATGATCATGTCTTATTTAGTGTACAACTGTAGGAAAACCAAAAAGCTGACAACAGTACTGTCAGAAGCTAGGATTTCTTTTTTTTTTTTTTTTCCAGTTAGTTCCAATATTTGGAAATTTTATCAGCTAATTCAAAACCAGATTGTGAGAGTCTCGGCTACAAAATTACAATTCCCAATTGTTTCGGAAAAGATGATAGTTTCAGTTTTTTAAATTTCAAAATTTAACATTGCAACTGTTATTTGAATACCTTTGTTTCATCTTCTGTATTATCTTACTGTGGAGAACACATGAACAATCTTTTCAATATAAAGTTAAACAAAATATTCAGTTTTTCAATAGCTGTACCATTAAAACTGACAAGTTCCCACAACGCATTTCAGTTTCAACAAGTGTGTTGGGTTTTTCTTCTTTTTTTAAACAAAGAACTGTTTCAACATAATAATTGAGGGGACTTTTTCAACTTTATCCAAGATCAAAGCAACCCAAATTTCTTGACCATCATAACCCAATATAGCAGTCAAGTTGAAATAATATACAGTAGGTGCAATGCCCCAACCGAAAAGACATCTGCCAGCAGCGTGTTTACAGCTACAATTAGTCCAGAAGCTGCAGACACACTGTTCCTAGAGCACAGTGACATGGTTAGGCAAGGTACAGTAGTTGCCCAGTTAATCTATTAAATTAATACTAAATGAATCTATTAATAGATTAGATTCATCTATTAAACTATTAAAAAGTCTCATCAACAAAACAGCTGACACAAGAAAATACTGTGCTAAGACTGGTAAAATATTGATTGCTGTTGATTTTAATTATTAATAATCTGAGGGATATTTAATATTAAGGTTTAATCAATTTCTTTCCTGCTCATAAGAATCAAAAGAAGTTTGTGCTAGAAGTACAGATTTATTGCTTTTTCATCTTAAAAATCAGTCAGATGCTATTGGCAAAGATGATAGCTATTAGCCAAGAGGATGTACCAACATAAAAATAGGCAAATTCAAGAACCTACTGGAGCAATAAGAAACTCCAAAATACGGAAATAAAGATAATGAACTGCCCAGTAGTTACAATCTCAAGAAACTGTGGAGGTAGGGGAGAACAAAGACCTGTTTAGATTCTTAGATAGCATCACCGTCTTCCTGACAGGAGGGAAGGCAGTAAGAGCTGGAGTAACACCAACAATTGTGGTAGAGGTTTGACCGTGTGGATGTAGCTTAATGAAGCTGTTTTCCCTGCTCCTCATGGCAAGTGCAATTATACCAGCAATTTCTTTCAGAATGTGCTTCACACATACAGCCCATAAAACCAAGGACCACACAGCAAAAACTGAGAATTCAGGTTCCTTGTACAAGAAATGTACCGTACCACATCAAGTGTTTAGTATCTTGATCGATGCTCACCTACTGTTGTTGGTTTGCATTGGAAATGAGTTTCAATTATATGTTTAGAAAAGTTTATGGGCTGATTTTCTAAAGCAAGCAGCTTGGAACTCGAGACACAACTCAGAAATGTACACTCAACAAAAGGGCTTAATAAAGGTCAAAGATTCAGATAAATTCTGCACTTTTGGCATAAGCATTAGATGTCTTAGAAAGTATTTAAAAGGACTTCAGTTACTTTTATGCTCAAGTAAGATCAGTTTATAGTATTAAACACACCTGTCCTAGTATCTTTAGTAACTACGTTTACATAAAAAGCATGCTCTGTCTGCCACAGAGCATTATAAAACGACTATTACTTATTCAAGGATCTGAATTCCCCAGGAAACTATATGGGCCCAAACAGTATGATACCCTTACGAAAAAGTGTTTATGGCAGAAAAACTGCTTTCCTGTTAATGAAGTGTCCAGAGTTTTTTCCTTTCCATGTTTATCTTAATAACATTAATTATCAGAAATTAGAAACATGTGACAAAAGGACTTCTGCATACTGCCAGAAGCTAAATGCAGTCTTTATATCTTTATATATAATCTTTATAATAAGATTAATACTAACTTATGTCCCAGTAAATCAGCTAGATTCACAAAACAAGAAAGCGTCCATGATCAGTTACAAATGCTAAAGCCTTTACCAAATAGCCATTCAAAGCCAGGGAATACTTGTTCTATAAAACATTCAACACAGTATTTTTTTTCAAGTTGAAAGTCTGACCAAACACCAAGCGCTCGCTTACGAACAGGTCAACACTACGACCTCTTTTGCTTAACCAAATAATTTCCCCGCTGCAGGATGTTGGGCCCTAAGGATTTTCGTACGTCTTTGAAACACCACAAAGGTAAGACTATTTTTAAAGAATACCATAAATATTATTTAAGCCTAAATCCCCCCATGAATAGCACTAAATAAAATTTTATCAGACCTCCTAAATTCAGAGCAGTCACTGGCATAATTTAGGATGTCCAGATTGACAAGGAGATTCAAATTTTCACTGTATACAAAACCCATTCCCACTCTATCAGATCTGCACATAATTCCACATGCACACAAATAGTGCCACAAGGATCTCTGCACGTAACATTTTAGCAGAGCAGAAGTATTAGCGTTCACCATGTTTAGGCCTGCTGACTGTGCTCATCTCAGATTCCCCAGCAATGCAAAAAGCTCTCCCGAAAACAGCTTTTCTTTTGGAAAATGACCTTTTCTTTCACGTCTCCAACTCAAACTACACATCCAGGCACGAAGTTCAATACACAATATGGTATATAGGACATCTTAGAGAACATGGGCAACAGAGAGTCATCTGGGTGACTTAAACTGACTCCCAAGTTTTGCTGAGTTGCCTGCAGATGATGCAAAAGCAAGCCGATGTGATTACATGTAGACAAGGGAGGCAAGGAAAAGATTCATTACAGTTTGCCAGAATTTTTTTTGTAGAAGTTTCTTTTTATTTTTTGGAGGTTGGTTTGTTTGTTTGTTTGTTTTGGAGGTGAGTGCACAGGTGCCAACTCTTTAAAAATCTCTGAAACACAACAGTCAAGAACTGAAAGCTGCTGAACTTCCAAGCACAGCGAACTGTGGTTGAACGCAGCGGTGCACAGCCACAGAGCATCTTCTCCAGCCGGCAAGCACACTGTGGGGCCAGGGGCTGCAGAAGGCAGCCCGGTGCTGCGCCGGGGGTGGTGACCATGCTGCCGACGCCGCCTGCAGCTGAGCTCCGTGAGAAGATGACTGTCTCCTTAACCTGTCTGTCATAGCCATGGGTCAGCTCTTTTCCCTGGCATGCCAGAGGCTTCCCCTCCCCACAATCTGCTGGCATAACTGCTGGAGCCATTATTTGCTTACTTAGTTCAGCTAGAATGATCTGGGGCAGCAACTTACAGGGGTGGCAACTTACAGCAGGGGCAGTGATGGGCAAGTTTGGGGCAGGCAGCAAAGTAGGGTGAGCAGAGGGAGCTGGGAGTGCAGGGCAAGCTCCCCATGACCCGCTGGAGGAGAAGAGGGCCAGCAGCCAGAGACAGGGGAGAGGAGGGAAGGGAAAGGCTGAAGCCCATTGGCACATACCTGCAGCGACCCAGCACCAGCAGGATGGCTCAAGGTTTTCAGAGTTGGGCCAGGCATAACACTGGGATTCTCAGCAGGGCTGCCAGCGGAGCAGAACCATGTCCTAAAGCTAAAGCTGGTGCCTAGCTTGCTGAATGCTAGAGCAGTTTGTGGCCGATGATGTCAAAGAGATCTTATCGTGTTAGTCCTCATCTTCATGAGGAACCAGCAGCTAATATCCGTCATCGAGCACAAAATCACACAATTAGTACCTCTGCCGAGAGAGACCTGGGCAACAAATGACAAACGCTTTCCTGATTGCTGGCTTTCATAGTTAATAAAGTATTTTAAAAGTATGACCTAATATATTGTGAGATTTGGGACATAGTGTTACTATGGTTATAACCTCCTTTGCTTTCTTCCCCTTGCAGGCAACAAATGAAAAATAGAGCAGGAGATCATGTTGTTCGTGGATATTAACTGGTCCAGCTCTGGATTCTCTTAACATAATTCTCGTTCTCTACAGTCAATGAAAGTTTATTAAAGGTTAGAAGAAAACAAATGGTCCTGGGTAGATAGGCTGCAGGATAAGCTTATTTTTGCTAATTGAGATGGAAAACTTTTGAGGCCCAATTCCCACCTTAGGCTGCTTACTAGGTGATTTGCCAATCTTTAAAGCTGTTACAACTAGATTTATACTACCTTGCCAGACAAAATACACAAGGACTTAACCGGAATAATCACAAATGGTTTGGTTTTTTGTTGTTTTTTTTTAATAAAAAAAGCAACATAGCCAGTTGCCAGAACTATATTTAAAATAGAAGATCTACCAAGAGCTTTACATTGCCCGTAATTGCTGTGCACCTATCTGAAACCAATCAAAACAAGTAGAAGTCTATTTAGGAATATGGTTGAGAGATATTTTAATCCATAAATAATATATGAAACTGCCTAGGGAGGATTTTAAAAGGGGGGTTGTTGACATGGGTAAGAAATTTTGCACTAGTGAATAGAAATAGTTGAAAACAATGCAATCTTCTTTGGATAATAGATCATTTTATTGTTCGGTCTAAGTATTGTAAAGAAAACCAAAGAGACTGAAATTATTGGCTCAGTTTAGAAATTATAACATTGAACAAATCAAAGTCAAAAAATAAAAGCCCAAAACAATACTGGGAGATGAGAGGTCTGGTCAGGTTTTAGACAGACTATCCAAACAGCTGGAAAAGATGTTGATTCTCTGAGGGAAATTTGTAATGTATTTGACTCATGTTTTTGTGGAGCTGCAGATTATCCTGAGGGGTTTGAAAGAAGGAACATATGCCAAGAATCCAAGAACATTATCTGGAAAATGATAGTATTTTAGTAGTTTTCCAATATAGCCAGCAATAGAATCTAAAGTTAAAAAAATGAAAGAAAAACTAGAAGAACAACTGGTGGGGTGGTCAAAATGAGAGATTACTTATTGATGAAGCGGATTCTTCTGCTCTGTTCTCACAAAACACAAGTAGGCTCATGTTTTTGAAAACTAGATTTTCTTTTCAAAAAATATTTTCAGGATTAAATTAAATTTTTAAAAAGATTATCCGTTCCTTCTTAATTTTCACAATTTTCCATCCATTAAAATGACAGATCAGAAATAAAATTCATCATTAATACAGCTCTTACTGGCTTGTTTTTTCAACTCACATATGTACTACACGTTGTAAGTGACAGACTACCCTTAACATGTGTAATACTGTCTTCACAAGTAAATCTGTTTTATAATGATTATGACTTTACAAACTATTTATTTTTAGAGATTTGCAATATGCTCCCTCTCACCATTTTCAAGTACTTTATGAAACTGGTAATTATGAATATATTTTGTGTCTTTCTGCAATTACATCTTCTTGTCTCAGAAGCCAGTTTCATGTAATTAAAGATGGGGCTGGCATGGCTCACAATGTCAATTTTCCAGACACAAGTTGTTGCCTTCCCTTAGAAACGGTGGCTGAAATTTGTGAGGTGTCAAACCAAGATGACTAGTGTGCATCATCTTACTAATTACTAATTATTTACTGATTACTAAACTAGTAATAAAGCTAAATATTCAGAAACTAGTCCAAGTTACTACTTGTTGTCTCAGTGATAAGGTGCAGGGTTTTTTAGTTCTATTTCTGTGATGCAGCATTTGTATTTGGGGGGGGAAGGGAACCCGAAACAGGTACTTGTGGAAGGATCATGCAGAACTTGCAAACTGACTGGAGCCAGTGACAGCCGAGCCTCTGTGAGAAGGGGTGCGCCTGGTGTACCCGACCGATCGCAGAGCTGGAAGGGATGAGCTGGGTGCTCATGGTCTGGTGTGGGGCACCGCGTCCCAGCAGGGTCCCCACACAGAGAGCCCTGGGAGTCACACATACCTCTCCCAGCTGCAAGGATATCGCAGCCTCACACACCAACGCAGCTGACAAGGAAATTAAACCATTGCCCAAACAACCGTGTCCAGCCTGACGGGAGCTGCAGAGAGCAAGCAAGACCACAACGTTGAGATGGCAAGCAGCACCAAGATCAAATGGATTAGGAGTGATTAATATGCAAGCCTTCGCAAATTCACGATTCTCGGAGCAAGAAACTTGACAAATTTCAGTATGTTGGAGCAGCATGCAGATTCCTTCTGAGCCGGGTAAGTAATGAGAGTCCATCAAGTCGCCGATGAAGCTGAAGCCAGCTTTGCACGCAAGAAATTTTGATCCCCTTCTAGCATGGGAAGCCCAACTGCACCTTCTGAGCTGGGCTGCCAGGGGGGTCCACGCCACTGTGCAGGGGGGCTCCTGGCACAGCTGGGATCCTCATGGGTAGGTGGCTAAACCTGCTCTTCACTGGTAGAGCCATACTGGTGGACTAACTGGCTATGTGGCCCAAAGCATCATAGGCCCAAGCACCAATGAAACATCACTGTGAATACACTGGCAACACCAATTCTGAGACAATTTTAGAATGATGAGCACATTGAGCGAGGTCATAAGAGCCCGATTCTGTTCCCAGAAAAATTCAAAAGCGTTTTTGCCATTAATTTTGTTTGGAGGACACAGCTCTGCAGAAGAGTAATCAAGTTCAAATTGTTTGCAAGCTTAACAGTTTTAAGGCTGAATGATGAACACATCCAAACCTTCGGGGAAAAATTCTGCTTGCTCTTTTATTCCAAAAATGACAATTAGAGTTTAAGCGGCACAGTTGAGCAGATCCAAACACCAGTTTAAAATTCAGTCCAGAATCCAGAGCACAGCAGCCAACTGTGAAGTATCTGGGGACATCCAGATCAGTCCAGAGAATTTATAACACAAAAACAGCATTTACTTAATAATCATAATAAATGTACAAAAGCATGTTGATATGAAGGCCAAAAAAGTAATTCTATTTACCAGGATATTAAATTCTGACCAAATTCTAGGGCAAACCAGTTAAATTTGAGAAAGTCTGGAATTGGATTTTCACTTCACCTTGAAAAATTACCGATTGAGCAGCAGAATTTTTCATTTGGAGTAGAAATTGAGTAACAAACATGTAATGAGAAGACTTCTGTTACAGTGAAGACCTCAATCTATTTGAAAGGCACAGCTTGGGCTTTTTTCAACATCAAAATAAAGGAATGCAGATTCACAAACAAAATCTTTACAACTGAAACATTTTTCCTATGTTCTTAATTTAAACCGTATCTCAATTTTGGATCTGTTACAGAAGCGGAGGCAGTCTTTTTAAGATGAGTTTAAACACTTACGCACAAATATTTCTCCATTTCAGTAATCAGACGGGTCTGTTTTAAGACAATAAGACGTGACAGGTAGCACATTTGCAGGAGATCAGTGAGTCCCTTGGTTGCTTTGCAAGACGGAGGTCTAAAGGCGGAGTGACATCAACCAGCAGAGAAGTGCAGTAATCCCCTGGGACTAGCTGTCATGTCTCATTGTCGTTATGAAAGAAAAATGGTAAACAAGGAAGCCAGTCTGCAATTATGAATTTATGGATGTTTGTTAATGAGTATCTCAGACCTAGTCAGACAGCTCCTTTTGGAGTATTTTTCAAATTTCACAGGCTGTTTCAGAATGGTCCTTCAAAATTGATTAAAAATGCCACCATCATTAGATTATGTGAGAAAAACACATTAATATGTTAACACAAATACACTCTGAAAACCTGGGGAACACACACCCCCTTGTAAGTTTCAGGCATCAGCTCTTTCCAGTGGACAAATAATCCAGGGATAAAAAAAAAAAAAAAAAAAAGAGGAGAGGGAGAAAGGGATTTAATTCATAAAGGCACAAAAAAGAATGACCCAAGAGGACTCTAAGGACCAAATTTAATATATTTCTGGTTTAAGCCACACAGACAAAAATGAGGTATCAGAAATCATACATTGTGATTTATGCTAAAGGAATCCTTCAGAAAAATCCCCAGACAATTACACGAAAAGATAATGAGGATAAGATGATAGAATTTAAATGCAGATCACCCAGACAGACACCCTCTCGGTCATTTAGTAAGTCCAGACAGATGGTTCTTGCAGCAGTTCCCTTACCCTGACTATCCTTAAAATCAGGGTAATCACTTGGACGAAGAAAAACCTAGAGGCAAAACCTAGCAAAAAAAAGTATTTTTTTTAAAAATATTTTTCTTAATTTAAGGATTATATAAAAAAAAAAAATAGAATGCAACTAGAGCAGGAAGATATTAAGAGAAAGAGAGAAACACTGATGATTTATAATGAGTGCTGGTACCAGACAGGGGAGTACGGTTGGGATGGCAGTGGATAAGCAGTTCATAAAAGTGTCTTGGGCTACAGGTCATATACAATATAACACAATATCTTTTTTATGGGAGAGATTTACTTGCATGTCTGTTTAATCCTTTGCTGCATGCCTTGGTATACATATGATCCTTAAGAGAGACAGCACAGTGCTGTTTCATATATAGTGTTTAACAGTATCCAGGCACTAGTCTGAAGCTGGAGTTTTATAATTGATCAGAACATGTTTCCCTCAAACAGAACTAATTTTTCCACGATTATTTGAACAGCAAAGGCAAGCATCCACTGAACTACCTGACAAAGCCGCAAGAGCCGTCTGCCTGTGAAACTAAGAGGAACAGGTCACAGAACAGCCCTTGCCGCCACCAGCTAAGACCCAGCGCAGTAAAAAAGTTCTGTCTGAAACCACGTTTCATTTTCCCATGTTGGGGAAACGCATTACTACTCGCCTGTTCAATACATTTGCCTCCCTGTTCCACGTTGCAGGGCTCAAACCAGTTTCAGAGCAGCGTGCCAGTCAGCTCGCAGAGGTGCAACCATTCTGGTCTAAGGGCACGAGAGGCCCTGCTTCATCCCCTCTGTTCACTACCACACTTTGAAAAGTTGTAAAGAGGGGGAGAGAGCATGACATTGCGGCTGCAATAGATTTCTAATCACCTGTGAACCCTTCCCCCAACACCATCTCTGTAGACCCTCCATCTAACAGATACCTTCAGCATCACGCATCCACAAGCCGAGCAGCGCTCAAATGGAGGGCTGCTGTCTTGGATCAAGCAACTGAAGCAACTCCAATAGAGCCAAAGAAGTGCTGAGTGAAATGAGAGACTGAACGTCACAGAGCAGTGATGCAAGTCTCTGCTACGCAGTATTTCACACGTTCAGGTCACCAAAACAGCCATTGCTCCAGGTCAGCATGTCCTAAAACCTTGCCACCGTGTGCATATACACATACTGCCCATACAGTTCAAAGGCAAGGGGCACAATGTCACTCACGTCTACTCACATCTAGACATTTCCATGGCAACATGAAAATCATCTGATCCAAATACAAACATTTCTATGCAGTACTGATATAGTGACCCAAAGAGGAGACTGATTAAGTTTCGGAAATCACCTTAGTTATATAACCACAGCAAACCCTAGTGCACAGCAAGGAAAAAACCACCTATTTGGAGCATTTAAAGTGTAATTACATGATTTATGATTAAAACATATGAAGAAACTCAAACATACTAAAAATAGTAACAACATTCCTTTTAGAATTAAAAACCAAAACTACTATGAATGATCCAAAACAGGACCAGGGATCTATATTTGTCTAAGTGATTTTATTTTATCTAGATCCAAGATATCACAGCAAGATTAAAAAAAAAACAAAACATTTGAAGGATGCAAGGTTATAACGCTTGAACGTGGCATATCTCAACTCTTACACATCACTTGATGTAGGTACAAGAGCCTCCCTTTTTCAAATCTCAGATATAAATGGATCCAAGGGGAATCAGACATCTTCTTGCTTAACAGCTGTAGCAGTATATAAAGTTATTGCGCTGCAGATGTTCCTACTGTCATTCCCCCCACACATACTCACTTTAGCAAGATAAAGTAGTTAATTGTATAAGCTCCAGTACATCTCAGCTCAAAGAAAGGGTTAGTTTAAACTGTCTTGATCAGTAGATTACACTGCACATTTTGCTTTGCTCAGAAAATAAAGAGGAGCACTCACACTGTTGGATAGGTCATTGCAGTTCAGGGCGAGTAATCAGCCGTTTGTGGGGTAACTTCTGAAACAGCTTGTGGCTGCTCCACACAAAACCTGACTTGGCTCCATTTTCATTCTGGTTGTTGCAGTTATATTTTCAAGTTGAAGACAGTAAGAAAGATAGCCCATTTTTTGCTACAACAAACCCACTTTCTTCTCTTGGTACCAGGAAACAAGGTTATGAAGATATATCTGCTATTGTCAAAAATTTAACTTTGAAAGGACAATTAATCATGCTATTCCCGTCGGAAGTTATAATCAGTACCCACATCAGGAGTTCTACAAGTCCGGGATTTTAGAAAAATGAAGTAAGAGCCTGCAGTGGCTAAAGCAAAAACTCTGTTTCACAAGGCATCAATATTTCTCTATTTCTCCTCTCTTCCATACATAATTATATTTTCTTGAACTGCTGGTATTTACTTTATTATCAGCTTCCAGAGATATCTGCCAAGAATCATTCATATTGTGGGGTTTTTTGGAGGGGGTTTGGTTTTTTGTGGGGAGTTGTGGTTTATTTTTGGGGGTTTTGTTTATTTGTTTTTAAATAGTTATTATAAATCAGGTTCTAGAATGGTAAATGTATACGTAGTGGACATGCTGAAGTTCTACTGGTTTGAGAAATAATATAGTTAAAGAGTTTCCAGCACTGGCTTTTTTTCCCCCTCAGAACAGGCAAAATTACTGCAAATAGTAGGAGCTGTGCACTGTCTGATCTTCCCATTTAAATCAAAATCTTTATTCCTAACTTCAAGAATGATGAAGAACTTGCTGAAGGCATATGAGTAAGGACTCGAGACAAACCTTATAGGGAAAACCTGCCTCTACAGTTTTTGATCACTTTGAGTTAATCAAGCCACAGAGAATGTTCCTGTCAGAGATGAGCACGGCCTCTGCAGACACAGAGCATCACAAGAAACAGAAGCAGAGTTACCGAATGGAAACTGTCTAGACAGTCAGCAGAAACCTGAGCATTAGCAGGAGGCATCAGCATGCCTCTGAGCCATGGCAAGGGAGGATTCTGTTCTTCCCCTAGAGAGACTCCTCTCCTGAGCAGAGTTCCCACCTGTGAACAAAATGCATAACCACTCCACAGCCTTCTAAGCGCTCCTGTCAGGGCGTACCTACTGCGTGCGCTCAGGCCTCATGTGCGAGAGATCAGATCCCCGCTCTGAGGAGGCAGCCACAGCATTTAACTACTCAGGCCACGCAGCTTGGCTTCTGCGGCGGCAGCGTGCACAGAGTAAGACAGGGAAGCAAAGGCCTCCAGCCTCACCTCCCACCTTTGCCCCTGTTTGGAATAAGGTATAATGGATCCTGAACACCCTAAAGAAGGAAATCTATGAGTGTCCTAAACTTCCTAATAACTCAAGCATCAGATTTCTTCAACTTTTGTTTTAAAACACAACCTGTAACTTAAAGCAGTGGAACCACATAAACAAATGAAAACAACATCGATCTTTAAAATCTTTAAGCAAATAAGTATAATTTGATTGTGGTTTTAGTTTTGTTTCTCTTTTTTTTTGTTTCTGTTTTTTAAAAAAGGCCAGTTGGGTTTTCATGAGTGTATTTCTTTTGCAAAAATTGATTCTACAGATGTTTATGAATTTAAAAATGTAAAGCAATAGCACTGCAAATCAGGCTTGGGAAAAATCATCATAGATGGTTTTCACCAACTGTATTCAGAAACGTTTTAATATTGACCCTTCACCAACTACAGGAAGTATCGAGTGCATGCGCTATTTCCTGCTGGGTCCTGAACTTCAAACATTCGTGCACAGAATGAGTAACCTGACAGTCAGCTGAGGTTACAAAAATTGGTTTTGGGTAGATTGCTTTGGTTACAGGAACGTTACTCAGTCTATTAGTGTTTATGTATATTAGCACAATATTTAAATTTATGCAAGCTGGTTTTCTTTTAATCCGAAAAACTCAGCAGCTCATTACCACTGGCAGTTAAAATGATGCTAGACTCAGTGGCAGCATGCCTAACCTCAAAATCATTGAGGTTCATTGCAGCAAGCAAGCCTCTAAATCTCCACAGTGTCCAGTGGGGACAATCAGAATTGTGCTGATTGAGAGGAAACTACAACAAGGATACAAAAGGGTCACCACACCTAAACAAACACTGCGGCTGAAGGCAATTTCAAACTTTGTATCTTCTGTAAACTACAGAGACTTCTTTTTCCAGGGAAAAGCAAAATGAGATTCAAGTCTTTCCACTTATTTTCTCCTAAATCATCTGGTTTTCTAGTATTTATTCTTTATGCTCTGCCAAGCAATATTATAATTTACAGTTTTTGCTGATAGAAAAAAACCTGGAAGCCCTCTCCAATGCCAAGCGACAGCAGTTTAGAGAGTTTAACTGGTGAGTAATGCACTGATGAAATACCGCAATGCAAATTTTTTTCATAATATTTAGGACTTAAAGATTACTTGTGGAAATGGTAATGTTTCCTAACAAACCAAGTCTTTCAAAAACAGACCACCCAAATGTATTATCATAAAAAGATGTCAGTTACTTCATTACATGATAGAACAACACATATCTACTGTATTATTATTTTATTTTTTTTTTAACAAAATGTATCCTCTCTAGAGAGTAAAAGGTTTACAGCAGGAGGCGGGCTAAATTAACTTTGCTTTTAACCAACTTCCTCGTGTTCCAATTATTTTGGAAATAGTTTAACTTGAACCGTGATAATGTACATATAACACACGGGAATGAAAACACTACCCCTTTTCCACATCTGAAATGCCTTTACTGAGACCACCTACAGTGACTTAAACTGTACGTACTTCCAACTAAATTTAAAAATGCTTGTATTTGTTCAATGTATTTTATATAATTTCAAATTCCCCACCCCAAATTGGTTAAGTACTACTGTATTTCTGCAGTCTGTGCAAAAAGTGATGCATTTCTTGAGCTACTTCTAAGATCTTACAGTAGACCGCCTAAATATCAGATTTCTTACTTTCTCAATCTACTCTGAGGAAAACATACAACTGAACACTATTTAACCAGTAAAATGTGGACTAGAAATAATTTACATAAAAAATAATCTGCATGATGACGTGCTATCCTTTATTTATGCTAGCCTAACTCCCAGCAGTCAGCCATTCAGACCAGATCTCCTACCTTTTAATGCAAATAAACATAGTTCTTACCAAGACTTCGTAAGACCTTCACAAATATTGCCTTAATTTACACATATACAACGAAACCTCTCCCCCATATCTTAATTGTCCGTTAAAAGAGTAAAAATACTTTTTGAAAACGCATGCAGCAATAACATGCCTGAATGTTCAGAGAGGTATCTACCAGCAACATGCCTTAAACACCAGCATAGCCTGGTAATGTTAAACAGACACAGACTGTATTTTTCTATTCAACAGCAAAGTGCTGAAACAACTACTTTGTACTTCACTACCTATAAGCCATATTGTGTGTTCATCACCATTTTACAGAATAGTAAAGTCTACTAAAGGGACTATCAGCATCTGATGAGAAAGCAATATGTATTGGCAATCCATTAGAAAAGGGTAACAAAAGGACAAAGTATTTAAACAATTGAATTTCACAGCAGATAACTTTAGTGGGTGTCATAAAATGTGCTATATCTGTAAAAACATGAACATACTGAAGGGGAACCTGGAATAAAACTGGATCAGAGGTGCTCTGGCAAAGAAAGCAGGGAAAGAATAGGGATTTTGTAAAAGAATTCAGCACTGGTCCTTCTCCTTTTCTGGGCGATTACCCTATATTTCCTTCTGGGGCTGTGACAAGATCTTTGGCTTTTTCTTTCTCATTTTACTGCACTGCAGGCCTACCATTTATTTTCACATAGTCAAAGGATGACTACGCACTTTTCTTGGGTGGCTGTCCCACTGGTGTACTTTTTATGTGAACCTGAATTTGAGGGGATCCTATACCTCATCTGAAACTAATCTACTGTGCAAAGAAACTTCTACTTATCTCCTTGCTGCACTAAAACTGTTTAAACCAGATGTGTCAAAGTTATTCTGCAAAAAGGGGCTGAATTCCATGTTTAATTATGCCCCATGGAGCAGGTCATAAACCTCATGCTATCACTGACAAACTGTTTTTGATCCCTCTTGAAGAGAAGCTGCTTTGGATCAGTGACTAAACACAGAAAACAGATCTATACAAATGAAAAAAAAAAAGTTTTAGTCTTGCTTTGTAAACACAAGGAAAGTAATCAGAAGGGAAAATGGTATTGGATGTTATGTAGTACTGGCTGGCAAAGAGTTGCATGGTATAATGGCATAGAAAGCAGCGAGCAATGTGGAAGCAGAACTAGCTCAAATTTTCACTTCTCGGGAAGTATCCCACTTACCAGTTTCTGCAACAAAGTGACTGGAAGAAGTTCCTACCCTTCCTGTGGCAGCGCAGCATGGCTGCAAGGTAAAACAGGTCACAGAGTCACCCTAGAGCAAACACCTCTCTCTGAGAAGAGAGGAGGGGGCATCAAAGCACGCAGAATTTCAGTGATTCTGTTTGCAGCAAAGAAATCTCAAACCTCCACTCCAACAACAGTGTTAGTACAACTACTGGCAATGCAAACTGGCGACTTGGGAATGAGGAAAAATTGCCCAAGGACAAGGCTGGGG
>VWZZ01000473.1:65913-104922 GCA_013399095.1 Psophia crepitans
AAATTAAATAAAAAATCCAAGCTGCCTCATTAAATCCAGCACGTAACTGAAACCTTCCCCATCAACCTTTTCAAACCATGCATCATTGGAATTGTTTGAGAATCCTTCAAACCTCACTGTAGTACATAGCTCACAGTTGACCAGCACTGTTTCATACCTTATTTGCTGTTGACAGCCTCCCCTAAAATGTGCTTATACTAAATTATTGGCTGTTTCACACACACATACAAAAAAAATTCTGCAGTGAACACAACCATTTATTATCTGTATCATTTATCACATGAATATATGAACAAAAGACAGTCAAGAGGGTTGAATAAATTGGACTAATTTTACATTGTTAAGATATTGAGCTTAGTTACTCAAATGCTGCCTGCTCTAGTCGTGAGGTCTACTTGCAACACATCTTCAGGTAACAATTCCACTCAGCTAGTATCAGAGACTTCAAGCTGATGTATGAAAAGCAGAGCTGGCATGCAGCATTAGATTTAACAGCATCCATTCATGAGACGCTAGTATCTCGTGTAGAGATACTTACTCTAGTAAAAACAGGTGTCTTAAAAACAAGAGTTAAGAGGAGGAAAGACGGCTGTCTAAATGCCATGATTAGACAAGCTTGTAGGCTGAAGTCTCTTTGAAGGAACTAGTTTGTATTACAAAACAGAGACCAAGGTCACTATATCAGTCCTTTTTCTACAAGTCACTTGGGAGAACATCATTGTTTTTGCCAACACTGGTGGTTCGGAAGACCTTGGATCTTAAAATACTTCTTTTTGATCACTTTTGAACAACAAATCCTGTGACATGGGCTGGCACAATTTAAACACCTCCTATGTTTTGAAAACTTTCTACAGATTTTTCAGAGGCAATGCTAGTTAAGTCCTTATTAAGCACGTAAATAAAACGCCTTTGATTTCCACCGATGGCGACACTGTCATGTTGTGACATTTTCTCTCTAGTTTCAGTGTTTTATCCACAAGCTATCCCCTGAGACTTTCTGCCAATGGCAAAAAGCTATATGTTACAACACTGAGACAGGAAAGACTGTGTGAAAACGACCTTCAGAACTACAGAAAGAACAGAGAAAGCAGCACAAAGTATTGCCAAGGACTACCCTGAGACCTCACGCAAGCCTAATGCACACCGGTGGAACAGAACTTTTTACCCAAGCTCAGGAAGGTCTTCAACCTGAACCCAGCTTGGTGTTTTCAGCTAGGCTTCCCTCAGGCAGCATAACCCTTGGCCTGCAATTTGTCACAGCTAAACTGTACCGGTCCAGTATCTGCTACACACTACAGCGAGGCATGTGCAAATCTCAGTTTAAGTGACGCATGGTTGAATAGGTTGAGGGAGAAAGTTTCAGATATGTACTGGCTTTTTACCAAGGCTGGAACCTGTGGCCTGGCAGAGCACCTGCCTTGAGAAGGAAATTTTGCCTACAGCAAAAACTAACTAACATGACTAACACCATCACCAGACAGGCCAGTTGTGGCTTTATCTCTGTGAGTCTTGAAAACCCCCAAAGAAAGACTCCACTACCCCTCTGCCCCAGTGTAGCCATGTTCTGCTAGGGCAGATGTCCTTCCTGACACCCAGCCTGAGCCACAACTTCTCGCCATTACTCCTTATGTCAATGTCATCCTCGTCTTCTGAGAAGTTTGGTTTCATTATCTAACTCCTTCACAAATAAGCAACTGTTCTGATTGTCTTTTAGCCTTCTCTTTGCCAGACTAGAGAATTCCAGCTCCCTTGTAGCCTCTCTCGTAAGAAGGTGACCCCTGGCCAGCCAGGCAGCTTGCCACTGGACCTTCCCCACTTTCTCCAAATCCCTGCTGACCTGGGGATGCCCCTGACTGAAATGCAGTGTCCACAGAGGAAGATGAAGGGCACAGCAACTTGTGTGTGGCTCTGCAGAGCTGCTGCTAACACCCAGAACAAAATTTGGACAACCCGCTCATGGTGCTAATCACTCGTGTGCAATCTGTGCAATGAAAATGTAACCAGAAAGAGAAAGATCCAGATGGTAGTGGCTAGAACTGAAATGTAATTAGTTCAGTCAATACAGTAGTGTATTTTTAGATCTTCCACTAGTCAAAACAAGAGATGTTGCTTAAGTAAATTTAACATTGCTTAAAAAACCAAAAAAGATTGCAAAAACTGTATGCATGTTAATTCTATAGAGACTTTTTCCTGACAACTTAGGCAAGAGCTGGAAAGCGTATTTTAATTCATACAATGACTAAAAGTAAGAGCACTGCCAGAAAATATGATTTGGAACAATTCTTGGAATACAGAGGTTCATCTGTTTTGCAAAAGAAAAAATCAGAAGCATATAAGTATAAGCAGTTATTTTAAACTTGCCTAATAAGCAAGGACACCAATAGCTAACAGATGCCGTTATTTGCAAGTGATTTCAGCAAAACATACGTAGTACACAACAAGACTTCTTCCTCCCCCCGCCAAGGCCCGTTGAAACCTGTGCCCTGGTAGAGACAACATTAATACCTATATGACAAAATGTCTATAAAACTCAGCATTTGTCTGATGAGTATTACACTACATATTTAATTAGTGTTGCGGTAACAGTATCTTTCAGATGATTTCACAGCAAAGTAGGAATATAAAAAAATTTAATCTAAATTGTCATTTCCCGGAACTATTTAAACCACTCAGTAGAAAACTTGCTTTTGTTGGACTTTTTCACTCTGGAATAAGAAAAACTGTATAGACTCTGAAGGATCTGTTGCTTAAAAACAGACCTAATTGTTTCCAAATACGCATCAGAACACCGAGGAAACCCAAACCTTCGCAAAGCGGTGTAAGCACTGTGGCTTTATCACTGACACATAACACCCATTACATTGTTTGGATCTGTTTTGGTAAGTGCTACACAAACATACTAAGAGTGAAAACACAAGAGGAAAACATATTATCTGCTAGGAAAGAGAGGAAAGAGACACCAGCCAAGTAACAAATGGCTACTTCATGTCTCTAGCTGCGTAACTGGCAAATTTCAAGAGGCAGCAGGCAGGGAGCAGGGTACGACCCTCCAGAAGAAGGGGAGCTGAACTGAACGTCCCTACGGGCAGGCCATCACAAGGAAAAGGTACTGTAAGAAGAGGCAGTAAGGCTCACACAGCAGAGTAAGCAACCTGGTGAAAAGCTAGGCAAGTGCTGGAGTGCTTTCTAATTATAAAACAATACAGTTCTTAAGTTTAAAATAAAGACCTTGACTTTTCTAGTTAAAAGAAAGAAGTGCAGGGGTTTTGGTTTGGTTATTTTTGTTTGTTTTTGGTTTTGTTTTTTTTTTTTTGAGGCTGGGGCTGTTTGTTCTGCTTTGTTTTTTACTTTGCTGCATTTAGAGTGCCACAGGACCAAGACCAGGAGAAAGGACACCAAAACAACACAACAAAACAAACCAGAACAAACAAAAAATCCACCCCATGGCCCTAGAAAATCAGAAAAGGCAGTAAGGAACTCAGTTCCTCATTTCAAGAAGTGCGTAGGGTAAGCTATGGATGTTTGGTCAGGTTTTATGTTATATTGCATTTCAGTGGTTAGAAAACTTCAGTGGAGTGGTGAATAGTCCCACTGGCTCAATGCAGAATAGTGGTGGTAGCCAAGATAACAGTGATAAACCACTTTAAAATGTCTGGTGCACCACAAGACAGTTGTGTTTGTAAAACATCAAAAATACATGGCAAACTGACCATTAAAATCATTCGTTCAAAACACATTTGACAGTTTTCATGGGGCAGGTCTTAAGATCATGGATTTTTATTTATTTAAGTATTTTTGAGCATTTACAAGCCCTTTCGTAAGTAGGCTGACCTACAATTGCTTTCTAAGTTGTTGCAAACACGTTCAACTTTTGGGTTTTTTTTTTTTTCATCTTTTCACTTTTTGCCTAAAAAAAATTTATGAAACATTCTTAGTTTCTGCTACCTTCTACCCATATTGAGCAACCTAGGACTGCAAACCAGGGTAGAGTTTTCAGGCTAAATGCAGCTTATTCTCCACTCTCCTAATCCTGCAGAACCTCCTCCGCCTCACATCTGCAGGGCTGGAGCATTGCCAGTGGCAGGTCTGTTCTTCACAGCACCATTCCTTCGATGCCTGTAGGGATTTCACTGCACAAGATAATTCTGACCATATCTCACTAAAAGTTGATGCCATTTGATGATAGTTTGATAGCCTGTGCAAATTTAATCGAGAGTCTTGCTTAATTTCTGGAATAGCTGGCGTTCTCAGTAATAAAGAAACAAACCCCCTGATCCACACTACCATGATTACTGGCAATTTTTGCAGCTTCATAGTTCAGACACCAGGCTGAAGTGGCACAGGGGTAAAACCACTGTTTTCCCCTCCTGCAAACTGACTTTTGAAGTCACAGCTGTAAGACACTGGGCAGCCAGCTTCTGGGCATAAACACAGGACAGTTTTTAGGACTAACCACCATGCACTCTCCACGGACACTAAACTAAGTTTAAAATAATATTTGCATCAAGAGAAACTATAGCTGTAAAGAGAGCTAATTTTATGCTGGTATGGTTGGAATACTGTACCTGAGCTTGCTCAGAAAGTATGTATTTTAATACAAAATAAGCTTTGGGTGTAACTATTATTTGTTTTTCAGTAGAACCTACAAACTATTTCTATTTACTAGTACCTAAATGTAACAAAAAGATGTTCTCCACACCCATGAAGTTTAATTTTAGAAGCCAGAGGCTCCTGAAAAACCCAGGTGAGCCAACAGCTGGCTCTCATCTTCCTCCAACCACAAATGGAGAGGTGCAGAGTCCTAAAGAAGGAACAGCCCTAAACCTGTTACTCCTTCTCTGCATCTCTTTTCCCTTCCTTCCATGCCATGCCAAACACCTCAAACCCAATCTCGTTCACTGTCTCCCTCTCGAGGGATTAGTGGCCCTTTCCCTGCTGCTGTGAGAAGGTAGTCTTCTGCATCAGGAAACTTCCTCCACTGCAGCTAGTCTCAGATCTGTCTGAGATCACTGATCTTTTGCCTCTTTGTCTTTGCTTTCTGGCAGAACTATACAAGAAGAGAGCCTACATTTTAAAACTTAAAATTCACTTGCTAAATACTGTTCATGGTTACTCATTTCTTCTGCAAGATTATCAAATTCCAGGCTTTCGCTGCTGCTCCATTTCTACCAGATGCTGCAAATCACTAGGGAGTATTCTGATTAATATTTTTTGTCATATGAATAAGACAAACAAGCTTTTTTTTTTTTTAATCAGTTCCCATACTTCATCTTTGCTGTTCACATTTCGTAAATTAAATTTGGAGTATTCCTCTCAATTTGAACATTTCCTCTATTTCAAATGAGGAATTAATGGTTCTGTGGTATTAAAAGAAAAATTTTGGCTGAACTGCTAATAACTGAATAGCTGAGTGTGTGTGTATACATACATACATACACAGATATATATATGCACAAAAAGGCAACACCCTGAGGCTAAACTATCTTTTCAAGAAGATTCTCCTTTACTATTTCTATCATGGTAGAATTTACAAACCCCACTAGAGATTGGGGCCCCACTGTATGCTATGCTGTACAGACATCTATTACAACTCAGCTCCAGCCCCAGAGAGTTCACAAATCTGTATTTCTCCTATGATGCAAATAAATACAGTGTGGCTGTTCAGTTCTTCAAAACTAGCCCGGATAACACCCTCGAGAGCACAGAACATCAAGCAATGACTATACTTTGAGTCTGACTATCCACGTATAGTTTAAAAAGACTAGGTAGCACTTCAGCTTAAAGACATTTTGAGGAGCACCGTATCGAAAGACAAACATGAAATGGACTTTGACACTTATAAAAGCAAGCTCAGCTAAAAATCAAGCAACCTTCTAACTGCTGAAGCTGTCAACAAGCAATGCTTTTGCAATGGCAAACTTTTTTTCATATGGGAAGAGGTGGGGTAAATGTTTCAGCCCAGCTTTAAACCGAAGAAATAAAATTGGCCTCTCATATTATCAAGAACAATGCCAAACAAAATAACTTGGTGGGTCTTCTCTATTTCACTCATTCCACGGTGTTTTTCAGTGCTGCACACTCCCAACGACAGCGGCTTGTCTGACATACACACGCACACTCGTTCATCATTTGGTTTTACTGCATTGCCTGATATGCAGCTGTTGACTTGCACCCATCGCAATAGATGCTGCACATACAAAACAGAAGCTCACCCCTAGAGCTTACAACGCATGTGTAACAACACAAACACCAGATGGATGCAGACATTATCTAAAGAGGAGATAAAGCCAGTCACAATATTCTCAACACATACTGGCAGATGACCATATATATGGCAAGTTTCTTTTTAGTATAGCAGCATACAGAGAGGATGAAGATGCTTGTTTGAATATTAGGTGAGCAATGGAATTTATCACCACAGACAGATTAAGATAAATACTACACTTCACATAGGCCTGCAAATGTTCCCATTTAAATATTTCTTTTCATGAGAAGCGGAGTCATGAATAAAGAGCTCTGTCTTTTAATATGCAATCTGATTTCACCAGGAACCCCCAAGTGATCATTCCTCTTTTCCAAAGCATGAAAGAGTCCAAAAAAACAATGCATCAACAGCATTTATCAATCAAATGGGTGGTGTGTATTTCTAAATATTGCAGTGGCAGTAACAGGAATATAAAAAAATAATTTTAGGAGCATATGAATAAAAAGGACTCACCACAGTCTATCATGATGATTGTTTACAGTGAAGTTACTGACAGATTTGCTCTGATCTGATTTCAGACCTGCATCAGTAAGCTACTGAGTAGGTAACCCTGTAAGCACTAATCCTTAAAGTAAACTGGGAACAGTATAATACAAATGCAGCACAATTGTTCTCAAAACTACTAGTTGAACCAATGTTCACATTTGCCATCTCCCAACCAGAAACAGCACCTCCTGTTATTAAGTGCTACAGTCCAAACTTAAGGTCATGGTATCAAGGATACTGAAACATAAAATGTTTACCATCAAAGAATGTAAATATTAAAGTGATTAAATAAATTATGGGATGAAGGCCACTGGGATCAGAGAGGAAAGGTCTGCCACCTTGCTTTTTCATCTGTATACTTCCCCCTCCCTTCTCTTTCTCACTCATCTCACTCCTCTTCCACCATCTCTCCAGAACTCAACAGATCAAAGGATGCTCCATCCATTGTAAATCAAACCAGAGGCTGCCAGCCTGGAGCAGAGTCAGGGCACAATTGCAGGGAAAGTGAACACAACTGCACTTGCATCAGCAACAGAGGTTAATAATTTTTAAAGGGTAGAAGTCACACGTTCGCTGGTTTCACAACTGCAAAAATGGAGTCTGTGGTTCAGTCACCAATAGCAACAAGGTTAAAACATATCGAAGTATTAACTTTTTTTTTTTAAACTCAGAAGCCTGTTTTTGTTGTTCTACAAAATTACTATTTTTGAAAGCCATTCATTCCTTTTAAATGCTTAAGTTTATATTCATCATGGTCCAGTTTAATTTCTATTAACATGTCTGCAAGTGTAACAATATCCTTATCCTTTTCAAGCTGTTTGAACGCGGGATTTTTTTTTCAGCGTTTTCTTTAAAAGTTTAGCTGGCTGTTTTATAATTTGTCACCTTTTGTCTTCTTTCAGCAGTATGTCATTAAGTCTTTAATTTGGCGTTTCCTGTTGTCTGCAGAGGGATATATGCTGTTTTAAATCCAAAGGACTGCAGACATAGATGGTGGGTAAAATCTGTGAACCATAAGTAAATTCTTATAAGGAACATACAAAAAAGATTGTTCTTCAGTCAGACTTAAGCCATTACTTTCTTCAAAAGAAGAAAAGACACAAGTTAAGAAAAAGGGACCGCCAAAGACCTTCTGCCCAAATGTGCATCTCCATGAAGTTTCCTGCTGAGTGCATATGAATGCACTGCGATCTGGGAAAAAGATCCAAATAGGATTTCAAACATCCAAAAATTTTAACTCAAACATTTAGGTATTTCACCATGCTGGTGTTCATTCATTCACTGATTTTTTTTGTCTTAGTTTAAAGAGATGCTAAACAAAAGGAGAAGAGCTCTACATGTATTTACATTCCAAAACTAAGCTCCCCTTACCACCCCCCTAGTCTGTCATCCCTTCATAGCTAAACAAACCGTAAAGTCTAGCCCTATGTTCTTGAAGCAATGTCACAAACACAGTAAAAGTTTGGTCTTTCAAGAGAAAAAGACGAAAAGCAGTTTTAATCTATTTAGCTGCCCATGTTGTTTTGACTATGAACAGCATCGTGTTCAGATAATACGTGCAGACTAAACTGGCGGAGGAGTGGGATCAATTTCTTTACTATTTTGGCTCTACTAAGCTTTGCTCTTTGACAATTTCCCAGTCATTAATCGCCTTTCCTGTCTTACCACGAAGACTGGCTCTTAAACACGAGCGATACATCTCACAGAACTATTTTGCAGACAAAACTGGAGGATAAATATTTTGCCATGTAAAAAGCAGGCAAGAACAACCGTCGGCTCTCTGCGGCAGAGGGGTTTCCACGGGGGGAAGCCTGACAGACCCTGCTGCCCGCGTTGCGCTCGGCACGCCACAGGGTCCTCTCGGGAGCTGCTGGGTGCTTCAGCCAGGGCAGGTCACACGCTGCGAACACCGAGACCTGCAGGTTTTCCCTATTTCTGACACACCGGCATTCTTCAGGCAGGGCACAACACCCAGGCTAGCGCCCGTGCCTTTCCCAAGGAGCTGAGAATCCAAACAACATTAAAAGGCACACTGTCCCACTGGGAAACTCTGCAGTGCTTTCTGCTTGGGCTGAACTGAGTTCTCTGCTGCAGAAGAGGTAGAAATACCCCATCTGAAGCAGGGAAAAGCATGGTAACAGTACGGGAGCGTGCCACTGGATTAACAAGGAAGCTCCTTCACACAGAGAAGAAAGCATTTAACCCGCTAATGAATTATGCTATCTTCTGTTTGTGAATCACATTCTAAGCCTTCGTATAGTACGTACGGTTGAAAGCTTTCAAACATGGGAGTTTTACTATAAAGCAGTTTAATCTTATTGTGAACAACCATAATGATACATTAGAATAATATATCTACCTTACAAGGCGTCTTTGATGACAGTGGTAAACATTATTTTTGAAGCACTTACAAAATTACATTTTCTTAATGTTTAAAGGACTTATTGAGATTGTAGCAACAAGGATGATAAATTGAATTGTATTCTCTTCACAGTTTCACATCTTCTGGTGAGACTGCTGAGCAACACCTTCTTTTTGAGCACCAAACATGCAACACTTTTCTTAGGCTGGTGCTAAAATATGTAAGACTACTGTTTCTGATCCTGTTCATGATACGCATTTTGCTCTGTTCTTCAGATTCAACCTTAAAGGCTGAAGAATTCAAGAACCTGACTTTCCACCTGGCTTATCTGAGAGAGTTGTGCCAAAAATACAGGAGTTTTATGATCTCAAAAGTTGTATTCTGCTATCAAATACAAGGTAGAAATGTATAGTCTGTTTGTACAGCACATTTAGGTGGTTTACATTTAGCATTAAGTTATGTTCATATCATTTTTGAGAGCCTTCTTTTGTCTATTACTTCTTAAATACAGTTAAAAGTTTTTTGGAAGCTGTATGCTGTCATAAACTCAAAAGGAAAATTCTCCTAAAAATTGTCAAAACTGTGCAGAGGCTTGTCTGTGTGGGAAGGGATTGGGAAAAAATGGAAATACAACAGCTATTCCATCTAAACTCTCCCATGGACACTCTTACTAAAAGCTTGTCTGTGATCTAGCTTAACCCGTTTTCAAAGTGGACTAAAAAGGCACGAGAGCTACTGTAGAAGAGCAATTCCTTGATACTTATTTTGGGTTCTCTCTCCATGTAGATAAGCCTTGAATGATACCTTTCTTGGCAAACTTCCTAATGTTACATCATCCACCACAATGCTTTAGTCTTCTGGAAACAACCTTGTGGGTAGATCCAGGTATTCAGCGTTCCAAGTCCTCTGAACTCTTCTACACTTCTCAACTATAGAAGGGCTGGTCTATATAAACAGATTTTCATCAACAGATGAAAAATGTGAAGTCTGAGCATTCCTCTGTCCTATTCTGAAGGTTTTCATTATTATCTTTCCTTTGTACAAGGAAATCTTCCATCCAAATTAAAAAGAAAATTCCCAGCTTTTTGCGTATTTTGTGAAACAACAAACATTAAGAAACTTGTTGTTTCAATCTAGGAAATGATGCTTAGAATTCCAGAAACACTTATATAAACTTTAGGTCTCAACTTGAAATTGTTCTTTTTCCTCACCTTCATAAGAGGAAATTACTGGTTATGATATAGTAGTTACGTTGCTAGTCCAAAACTTAACACTGGGCATTAAATCTGTTCTACAATGACAGAAAACATGTGCAACTGTGCAGATACATCCATCAGGAGAGAAGCATCCAATCATTTTGAGATAGAAAACAGCAAACTCTGGACTCCCAAGGGAAAATGAAACAAAATAAAATGTAATTTCACATTTTATCAGATGAAGAACTAGAGAATAGGTAAGCACAATGTCTCTCCCTTTTCAAAAGCAGAAATTCTGCCAGGCAGCCCATTCCAGCTAAACTAACAGAACCTATCACTGAACAACCCTCATTTGTCATGTAATACCCTGTCTTACCCTTATCTGCAGCATTATCAGCATTACATAAAACTGAGTTTATTTCACTTAATTACAGGTTTGAAACTCCTAACACGGAATTGCAATGGTTATTTGTGTATGTGGCAATATATTCGATGATATATCTAAAACACTTTAAAAAGCAACAAAATCAGTGTTTCCCTGTCTTCACAAACAAATTCAACAGACATTGGCACGTCGTTGTCATTTTGGCACATGCTAACCTAAGTTTGAGCACACAAAAAGCAGGTCTGCTGGAAATCAAGTACTCAGTCTCAGAGGATGGTAAGGCCAAAAACTGTAAAACCATTTATCAGAAAAATGTTCCAAACATGACAACAAATGGGGCACTGCAGAAAACAAAAGTGTTCTGGACATCATCACAAGGCTCTTCACGACCTGGTTAGAGAAGATGCTCAAAGGCATGACGCGGGAAGTCTTGAAAAAAAAAATAAATTAAAATACATGGAATCATACTCAATGACAAAGTGATTATTTTTCTGGCCTGCTCCAGTCTGCTTGATTTCCATCTGCTGTTTATTCACTCTCTTCACCTTCATCCACTCATCTACATTTTCTGAGAAATATCTAGCTGTTTTACAGTCCAGCTTCAGTTTCTTGTTTCCCTCATTCCACCCTAAACTCTTAAAGGCTTCTAATTTTTGTAATGGCTGTTCACTACGAGATATGACCTGGCCGCTAAAGTGCAGAAGGCTATCATAGCAGTCCCAACTCTCAGACCTATTTATTGAAGCCTTCTCTTCTGAAGGAGGTACGTGCATTCAGCCTGCCCGCCACAACCATTCCACTGACCCATTTCATCTAGCCTACAGGAATTTAATGAATTCGTAGATGTAAGAAAACGTAAAGCATAATGCAAGAATGAAAATCCAAACTAGCCAACTGGCATGTGCTCTAAATGAACACAACCATACCAGATTCAGAAGTGGTACTGCCAGGCTTACTCTTCCTTTAACCTAAAAAACTTTTCCAAGAGTCCATTGCTGCTTCTGGGTCCGCGATGGCTTGAAAATTACTCCTTTGTTGGCCATCTCTATTGACTGTGCATCAAACCAGCTGGCAGAATCTTGTATCTGTCTCACCATTTGAAACAAATTTAAAGCTAAATTTAAACTAATTTAAACTAAAAGCAAGTCTGCAGCCATTAGCAGTGAAGATCTTCCATATGTTAACCTGACAACTCCATACCAGTTACCAACCCCTGCTCCTGAAATTTCAGTAAGGCTGTAAACGCCAGCACTCAGAAGTGAGGAAAATGTGAGGTAAGGCTGCTTTTGCAGTCTGCATTTTGCCCTCTTAATTGCCAGTAAGATACCATAATTACACACATCAAGTCCTATTTTCTGTAAAGATGCCTCCTTGATTCCATACAAGTGGGCAGCCTCTGGAGAGTGAGTTCTCCATCTCTACATGCAGGTTAGACCAAATGAAGAAAGCATAACCATGCGATTTGCCTGACGCTTTGGGGCTAACCAGCAGAGATCTATTTTTCCATCATTTAGTGAGAAAGCCAGAAGCTCTCAATTTTAGTTTAATTTTCCCACACTGAACTCCACAATTACTAAAAGGCAGCTGATTTCAGTGGGAACAACGGACAGGCAAAACTGGATGAGAAACCCCTGTTTTGGGGCTTTATTCTTGCTTTAAGGGTCAGGCCTCCAAAGATGTTTAGGTATCTTCAGATGGAGGAGGATTCACAGCAGAGTAGCCTTGGGTAGGTCAGAATTCTTTCTTTGGTAATGAGCAATTATGAAAACACCGATTATTAACATCAGTCAGCAGACATGACACCTGATCTCACACTTTCCTGATTACCTGCCCCAGGACACCTTTGTCTGGGCCAAAGGTGGGAGGAAAGCAGCTGCAGCCGTAGCCACCACTATTTTATCTGCGTCCTGTCTGGAGTTTAAATTGTGTGTGTCATACTGACGCAAGACACTAAGATGGTTCAAGTGCCGTGCTAATAATGCTTAGTGATTTTGGCGGTAAGCCAGGAACACATTGTACAAAGGAAAAGCCAGACAGACTATGACAACTTTCAACAGCTTACAACTTGCTCAGATCTCCAAAACTTTTCAACGGGCTACCAAAAGACTCCCTCCTACTTTCTACTTTTCTTTTGCAGGAAGAGAAGTAAATAGACGTAGTTGGAAGTAAATAAGAGCTTTTCAAAATGGGAAGCATTAATATTCAAAGAACTACCAGAAGTACAGCAAACTTCCTCTGAAAAATTCAGACATCATCTCCAAGGTAAAACAACAGCAAAATTCCCTTATAACAGCCAGTTATCAGCCTGCAAAACCCATATGAGGTTTCATCTTGTAAAACCCAGTTCTACATTTCTGAAAAGACATTTGTAAAAATGCCAGAAGATGTTTAAATGTGAAGGACTTCTAATGTGAACTGGTTTTCCTGGTAATAAATCAATCTATCAAGATAACAACTTAGAACAACTAATTGTATAGAGCTTCTCATAACTCTGAAACATCATGTACAGTACTAGACATAAACAGGGCTCACCTGAGTCTTCAGGAGACTATCACTATCTCACTCTATACAACAGAGCTGTTAATTACATAAACTTTCACTGCTTGCCACATTTAATTTTGCAAGGCATTTTAATTCTGAAGGAGAGAAAAAATCCATTTAGCTACAGAAGCAATCAGCTTAATGACAGGAAATTCATTATTGCACCACAGTCTGGAACTGCTAGTCAAGCCAGCAGAAAGCTAAGATTTCTCTATGTTTTCTCTATATAAGCCTTGAATCGACCTAGTTAGAACCTTAAACAGTCCTGGAATCCTTTTGTAAACTTTTAAAGGTCTTGCTTGCAGGAATACATTTGCACAACTATCATCCCAGGGTTGTGCCTAGTTCAAGCTATAACAAATTGACAAACACCGGGAGTAAGTGTTCCCAGAAAAGAAACTTGTTTAGAAGTTCCAAATCCAGGTACTTTAACGCCTGGTGAGTGAGCTTAAGCAGTTTCAGAACTCAATTCTCAAGAGGAAACTGTGACAAAGACTAAAGTTGTTCTATGCAGAAATGGGTTGTGAGAAAGGAAATGTCAGGATAATTCAAGCTTGGGACTGATCTCCAACAGAGTCCAACGGACGGATCTATCGGTCTCCGACAGTTCTCTAAATTTAAAATGTAAAATCCCAGGACAGAATTTTTATCCGGCACTGTCCTGGTTTTGGCTGGGATAAAGTTAATTTTCTTCCTAGCAGCTGGCATAGTGCTATGTTTTGGATTTAGGATGAAAATAATGTTGATAACACACTGATGTTTTGGTTGTTGCTCTGCAATGTTTACACCCAGTCAAGGACTTTTCATCCTCTCATACTGCCCTGCCAGTGATCAGGCTGGGGGGGCCCAAGCAGCCGGGAGGGGACAGCCGGGACAGCTGACCCCAACTGGCCAAAGGGATATTCCGTACCATATGGCGTCATGCTCAGCATATAGCTTGGGGGAAGCATGCCAAGGGTTTAGACCACAGCTCAGGAACTAGCTCAGCGTCGGTGGTCTGTGGGTGGTCAGCAACTGCACTGGGCATCATTTGTTTTGTATATTGTATTGTTGTTATCTTCCTTTGCTGTCCTATTAAACTGTTTTATCTCAACCCACAAGTTTTACTTTTTTTTAGCCCCAATTCTCTGCCCTATCCCACTGAGGGGGAAGGAGAGTGAGCAAATGGCTGGGTGGTTGTTTTAGCTGCCTGCTGGGTTAAACCATGACAGGCACAAAGCAAAAATGCAGTACTTAAGATTAGTAACAAATACATGAAAATTTGTGTCAAGCTTTTAGTTTCAGATAACACAAAATTTTCCTCTCATGTTTCTATTTTGGCAAGACATTAAGCACAGCCAATACTCCTAACACCTGTCGTACATAGCTCAGTTCTTAAAGTGGGCTCTGTTACGCACAGCAACAGGTAAATTAGTTTTTCCTTTTTCCTTTTTTTCTCCTAAGATGACCATGATCCTCTCCCAAAGTAGAAAAGCAAAATCAAATACAGAATAGAAGCCTTAAGCAACTTCACATCTTTCCCCTATTAATTTTTCTATACAGAAACAGCTGATGAAAGAAACAGGGACCTATGCTGTGGAAAAATAGACAGTAAACTATTAATCTGTGGAGAAGATCCTATAGTAGCAAAGTTCTTCTCTGGCAGGTAAGTGGTCCATAATGATCACTGAATAAAGCCCATGAATTTTCAGTCACCTAACAAGACTAACCTTTAACTGGTGTTCTAATAATTAATCTATTTCCCAAAATCTTGTATTGTACATCAACTTCTTGTATTCATTTAAAATGTGACAAATCCATTTAAAAAAATAGTTTATAAAACATATCATGCCTTGAAAATGCGACTCCAGCACAATAGATCTGTCTTCACTCTGAATTATTCACAGACAATATCCTGTTCGTCTCAATATGATTTTATTCTTAAAAAAAGCAAACAATACAACTGGTTCGGGGAGTGGGGGCTGGATCTCATCTTGTCCTAACCAGTCCGAAGCAATTCTACATGGGGAGATTCCTCTGGATATTACTTAGACTTCCTTAATGAAATTCAGGTGTAATCCCTAAGGCTCTATAGCAAAGAGTATCTTTAGCACAACTACAGAATATGGTATTTGCCAAAAGGGGATTAATTATGTTTAGATGTGTCTACTATGAATACCAACAAGTCTAGAGCCACAATTTAAAATACATTTAAAAATTCACTCAACTTGAAATCAGTAAGGAACAAAATATAAACAGTTTATAAAATACACTGGAAAATACTCTTTAAGATTAGAAAGACTTCATTTTCATTAGTTTAAATTTTATTAAGGTCAATTACAGTGAGAACTCCCATTCTTACCCTCTTCCAACATTAATGTAACAGAAGTTTTCTAAAATGACCTAAAGCAAATGCCAAGCATAAGCCTCTATGATCAACTCACAGACACAGAAACAGATTCTAAACTTAAACAGCAAAATGCTTTTATGGACCACAGAAAATATTATGGGAAAGAAATTGTTCGATTCTGCTCCCAGATTGCCACAACGCAGTGTGTGGCATGATCCACAGAGGTTTTCCACCAGCATACAGTGGGGCCCAAAAAACATGTGTCTCAATTTGCTCTCTCCCTCTTGCTTTTCCTGAAGAGAAAACTTTATCCACTGATACTATTTTGGCAAGGTTTTATGTTTCTTCAATAGCTTTCATGCAGTCTAGATTAGGTGCAAAGCAGAGATACAGTCAAGCCCTACATCTCTTTTGAGCAAACATATTTCCCAGCAGCTTCAATCTTCAGGTATCCTTTTTTTAATTTATGTATTTTTTTATACTTTCAGCCTGTCAGTCCATCCTCTCCCACCTGGGACCGTAATGTACTCAGTACTCGGAGCATTCCAGTAGTCCATGGGGTCTGAGACTGATATTGGTTGCCAGACAGAGCATGTGTATAAGAAAAGTAGAAATACTGACTGAAGGAAAACAGACAAATAGCTCTAAATGTAAAACTGAATGGACAGACATCATCCTAAACAGCAGCCCTTCCCTTCTTTTGTTTCAGGAAGGTAAGAAAGATCTTATATCTGTAACACACATTTCAGACAAATATTCTTGAAACCGGCTGATATTTAACTTTCAGATTTCTGAAATCCGGACAATATTGAGACACTGCATTTTGGAAGTTTAACAGTTATTCTTCAGAAAGAAAGTTACCAAGCCGCTCACAAAAAGTGTAAATGAGGCATCTACACATCAGTTAATGCATGTGTTTTTGCATGAAAAGTTTATGCCAATAAAAAAGGTACATCATCTCAAAATATCAGCCATCTAGAACTTTTCCAAGGTTGCTAAATCAACTGGCTGTTTTCTTACACAGGCACTGTGAAAGCTAATGCAACTGTGCAAGCCCAATAACCAGTTATAAGCTGCCTGAGATCCTAACACCGACTGTAGTCCCATGCCATATCACGGGGGAGAAAAATCCCACAGAAGAATCAGTGTTGACAGTCTTTGATTACCTTAGAACAAACTACACATTCTTAAACTTTTTTCTTTACTAACAAAATGAAACAATGTCTTCACTTCCTTCATCACCTTAGTATGTTCATTATTCTTTTGTAAACACTTCAGATTCGATTCCCTTACCTGATTGTACGATGCACTCTGGAGAATAGGGTGGTGGTGGGGAGGGCTCTCAAACTAACAGAGCAGAAAAAGCCTCAAATGAATACAGCTGATCAAATACTTGTCTAGACAGAAAAATCTAATTTAATATTGAAACGTAATTTAAAGAAGCTTTGGACACAAATCTTTCAGGTAAAGCTAAGCTCCAAGTTACATAAGGTGCACAAGTCCATGGGACCTGACAAGCTGCATCCACGGGTCCTGAGGGAACTGGCAGATGAAGTGGCCAAACCATTGTCCATTGTATTTGAGAAGTCGTGGCAGTCCAGTGAAGTTCCCACTGACTGGAAAAAGGAAAACATAATCCCCATTTTCAAGAAGGGAAAGAAGGAAGACCCAAGGAACGAGAGGCCAGTCAGCCTCACCTCTATGCTGGGAAAGATCACAGAGCGGATCCTTCTGCAAACTGTGCTCAGGCACATGGAAAGTAAGGAGGTGACTGGTGACAGTCAACATGGCTTCACTAAGGGCAAATCATGCCTAACAAATTTGGTGGCCTTCTATGATGGGGTCACAGCATCGGTGGACAAGGAAAGGGCAACCGACATCATCTACCTGGACCTGTGCAAAGCATCTGACACTGTCCTGCATGATATCCTTGTCTCTAAACTGGAGAGACATGGATTTGACGGATGGACCACTCGCTGGATAAGGAAATGGCTGGATGGCCACACTCAAAGAGTTGTGGTCAACCGCTCCAAGTGGACATCGGTGACGAGTGGCTTTCCTCAGGGGTCAGTACTGGGACCGGCACTGTTTAACATCTCTGTCGGCGACATGAACAGTGGGATCAAGTGCACCTTCAGCAGGTTTGCCAATGACACCAAGCTGTGTGGCGTGGTTGACCCACTGGAGGGAAGGAATGCCATCCAGAGGGACCTTGACAGGCTTGAAAAGTGGGACAGTGCGAATCACATGAAGTTCAACATGGCCAAATGCAAGGTCCTACATGCGGGTCGGCGCAATCCCAAACACAGCTCCAGGCTGGCCAGAGAATGGATTGAGAGGAGAAGGACTTAGGGGTGCTGGCTGATGAAAAACTCAACGTGAGCCGGCAGTGTGTGCAGGCAGCCCAGAAAGCCAACTATGTCCTGGGCTGCATCAGAAATAGTGTGGCCAGCAGGTCAAGGGAGGTGATTCTGCCCCTCTACTCCACTCTTGTGAGACTCCACCTGCAGTACTGCGTCCTGCTCTGGGGTCCCAGTACTGGAAAGACACGGAGCTGCTGGAGCAAGTACAGAGGAGGCCACAAAGCTGATCAAAGGGCTGGAGCACCTCTTCTATGAGGACAGGCTGAGGGAGTTGGGCTTGTTCGGCCTGGAGAAGAGAAGGCTCCGGGGAGATATTTTAGTAGCCTTCCAGTACCTGAAGGGGCCTACAGGAAAGCTGGCAAGGGGCTGTTTATCAGGGGGTGCAGTGACAGGACAAGGGGTAATGGGTATGAACTAAAAAAGGGGAGATTTAGACCAGACATTAGAAAGAAATTCTTTCCTGTGAGGGTGGTGAGGCACTGCAACAGGTTGCCCAGAGAAGCTGTGGAGGCCCCCTCCCTGGAAGAGTTCAAGGCCAGGTTGGATGGGGCTTTGGGCAGCCTGGTCTAGTGGAGGGTGTCCCTGCCCATGGCAGGGGGCTGGAATTAGATGATCCTTGTGGTCCTTTCCAACCCAAACCATTCTATGATGCATCTACATTTATAATCGTATTACAAGCCCATGTTGTGAGTATTTTATGTCACATAGGCCACTAACATATGGAAGTCTGTCTGAAGGGGTAACTGAAGTATTTTAAAATTGACAATATTGTTAACATGGAGAGAAGCCTCTGTATTCCAGGCCCACCTAATTTTTCAGCTTTAACAGTTGATCTCTCACCATAAACCTTTCCCTGCTATAGGCCTTTGTGAAGAGACACAATGACCTGTGCTAATAATGGCTTTTGTATATAACAGAGCATCTAATCAATTCAGATTTAAATTTATTTTAAAAACAGGAGTTGTAATAAAATTCATGTTCTTCCTCTTAACTAGCAGGATAATGTATTACCAGACACCCTGTGATACAAGCCCACACGAAAGCAAATAGAGAAGCCATCAGCAGGAAAACAAGAAAAACACAGTAGCAGGATAAGCTATGGAGTTCTCCTGCCTCTCACTTATGTATATGAATAAACAAACTGCATTCTGTTAACAGCAGTATTTTTCCCAGCTCCTGTGTTAATTTTATAAACTAACTGTCAAGTTCTAGGAAGAAAGGCTTAATATAGATCAAAAAGCAAGACCCTGCTCACTGTTTACCCAAACTGGAAATGAACTGCAAGGGTGAGCAGAAGGGTAAGACTGTTCTGCTTCAGCACTGAAACTGCAGAGAGAGGCACCTGTAATGACTGATGAGGTGGCTGGGTGAAGAAAATAACCCCATCCTTGCTCTCCTCCAACAGAAGGTCCAGAAACAGTTAACCTAATTCATGCACATGTTTAAATGTCAAATTCTTCAGGCTAATGTAAGACAAAAAAAATTACATATGTTATTCTAATCGCCAAATCCTTTTAGAACTTATAAATTGGTAATAAATCAAATTGTCAAAAGACTATTAGAGCGTACCACTTTTCATTTCAGAGTAAGCTTCTGTTACCCAATTCTTGTATCAAATACAGTTTAGTTTTGCATTTATTCTCACTCTGACAGCTATAGTATGTCCCAGCTTTTTGTAAAAAAATCCCTCACAAACATTGTGGCAAAAAGGGATGGATGTATTTCCAAATTGGAAGCAACAGAGACCAACTAACCAACCCAGTCCAAGCAGTACAGCCAGTAAAAGTAATTACACAATAATGTAATATGGTAAATCCAAAATCAACTAATTTTCACTGGATGACCTTCAAACTTCTAAAAGCAACCTGCAAAGGAGGAAAGATTGTACACAGAGTCTTATACAAAGACTGAAAGAGTAAAAACATTACTCCCTTACTATTATTACTTCTTATTTATTTAAAGGAGTAATGTACTTAGTTACTATTTATGCTGCAAGGCTGGGAAGTTTTAACAGACTCTTTGCATCCTTTATCCGGTTCATTTTAATTACAGTATTTAAGTTTTAGATTCTGTTTTGCTGAAGAAACCTCCCCATGTTTGTCTGGAGTAACCCTGGATTTTCACCAAGGTGTTTTTGATGCAGGCTTGTACAGCAATAAACGAGGAGTATTTGGGATGGATTCCTGTAGCATACCACAGTTTATTAAAACTGTGAAGAAACGAAGAGGAGAAAGACTTTTAAAAAAGACAGGCAAACTGCAAAATCAGAGGGAGAGATGCAGGTGGGCAGCTGGCCTGCCCTCCCTTCACCCAAATGGGGCATCTGGGGAACATAGTGTCCTCTTCCTCTTACCGAGTCTGTCTCCTTGTCTTCTTTCCTACCTCCCTAGGACCCAGTACGTCATGGGCTGTGGCTGAAAACAAATGTAGTGAGTAATGAAAGGTTAATGAAAAAATTCCTCCTCTTAGTCAGTTTAAAATAATCTTCTTTTTGCCAAGGTCAAGAGCAAGACTCCAGGCTTTAAGAGAGACTACCCTGTTTTTTACGTTTTTAACTAAAAGCCCAGGTCGAATATGTTTGATGGTAGAAAAAAAGCAGGAAAACAAGATGGAACAAGCTACTTTTTAGGGGATCATTGAGGGCGGGCGGGGAGAAAGAAGAAAAGTTTCAAACCATCCTTAAACAAACATGTCAAAAGGATATTTTTGTGCAAGTTATTTAAGAAAACCAACCTGAACAAACAACCAAGCAAAAGAAATCCAAGCTGCTGTAGTCACACTTACAAGGTGAGTCTCCCACATGCAGAGGCTTTTGGTACAGGTCTGACCATTGGCATCTCATGCTGCAGGTCTCTCCTTGTCAAGGGCACCTGTGGGATTGACTTCTCCACCCAGCTGCCTACTTCTACAACATGTGCAGGAGATTGATTGTCTCTGGGACACTGACATCAGGATCTTCAGCACAAACCAGCCAAACCACCTTAGTTCAGTTACAAATAAAAGCTCAAACTAACCACAGGTAAGAGGGATGCATACTCACAAATTATTATGCCCCATGGCAACAGCAGCCCGCGCACAGACTGCACAAACCTCTTGTCAATCCATTTTCTCTTACCTGGGTAACTACAGCATTGTACTGTCCTTATCTGCCCATCCTGATACTACACAGTCTTCTCGTGGAAACACCCTGCAGCCAAAATCCTATTCCCAGACCAAAGGCATACAATCTCAGACCTGTTATCTCCATTTTTCTACAACGTTGCCCCTTCTTATCAATTTGCATTTATCTTACAACAGATACAACTCTTGCCAGTAAAGATGCTAGCTGTCATCTGGCATACCTTCCGCAAAAAGAAAACAAAACAAAAGGGTGGGCAGAGGGGCTGCATGTTCTTCCAGTAGTTCTTCCTGTACGGACGATTGAAAATGATAGAGAACAGTGGTAGTTACCTCTGGGAACTCCAGACACGATCCCTGAATACTGCTGCTGGGTATTTCTATGGAAGAGCTAAAAACCTAAACACCATCATTTATGTTAACTTTAGTATAACTTAAAGAAGTTATACTTCTTTAAAAGCTACCGTTTATCTGCATACTCAGAAGGGCCTTGCTCCCACTGTGCCATGTGTGGGGCAGGGCAGAGCAGAGCTGTACGGCGTGGTGACCCAGCCAGGCTGTCACACCTTTGGTTCTGCACACATAGAAAGAAACAAGCCACACTAGGACAACACAACAGGAAAAACCTGAAATCCTCTAAACTAGTAATGAAAAACAGCAAAACAACCAACTGTGGCAGATCCTTCAGTACTACTCAGCAACTCGTATTTTAACAGCAGCACTCAGAAACACCGCATATGCTGCGAAGATGCATCTTTAGAGGCACTGCAAGTTCTTTTCTCAAGCAGTATGGGCCAGAAATATAATTATTTGACTGTGTTTCGCAGACAGTTTTAGAGTTTCTCATGATTCTGTGAATGTGTCATTTGGTCAATTATTCTCCTTAAGTGTAATCATTACAAACACAGATTCAGGAGCAGATATACTGCCCAGCTTGGGACCTGAAAATCTATGAACTCCAGCATTTCAGATATGAGCTACTCTGGGAGAACAGCAGCATGGACTTTTAAACTGAAATGCTCCATTCTCAGAAGGATTGAGTCCTGAACATGGACTGTTCTAGTTCAGTTTGTCCTGGAATTTATTTAAATGAGCATGTTCTTATTCAAAGCTTTTTGCATTTCTTTCTACTGACAATTTGCTAAAGTGTGCGGGACTTTCTATTTTACACTAAGCGTTTCTAAAATGGACTTACAGATTTTACAATGTATACAAATATGTCTTTAGAACTGAAATGGAGAACCGAGACCTCACCTCAATGCTGCAAAATAAATAGTTTCAGTCATTATATAGGTTATTCTGTTTCTGGATGCTGAAACAGACTGATCACTGAATTCCCCAAACAACAGCTGAATGCATTCATCATGATTTTAAAAGGACTCCACCCTCATAATTATGCCAAGTGAAAAGTACTTTTAAGTTGCCTGTGAAGGGGGGGGGGGGGGGGGGGGGCGGGGGGGTGGTGGNCAGATTGTGTATAAGCTGAGGAATTTCCCAAATGTTATTTTATATCATTATATAGTATGAGTGTATTTTTTCTCATAACACTAGAACTGTTTCTCTTATTTAAACAGTAGCCTGATACAGTAAATAACGTTGGAAAAATGGTCAGCAATTGAGATGTTATCTTAGCAACTGAGAAAAAAATCTATCTTTAATGTTGATGCCCTGGTTTCTCAGCCTAAAACAGGACAGCTACTGGAACAAACTTATGCACGTGTAAAAGAGGGTATCACCATCTGTGAGGAAACAGGGCTGTTAAAACAGGTATCCATTCAACTTGTTGATGTACTTTTCTTGTTTGGAAAGACGCTGGACTATACAACCTACCTCATAGAGCTTGGCATAAACTAAATATACCATAACACTATGTGCCTATTTATTTAGCCATTACAAAACCCGTCTACCATCTTCTCTCTGCTTTCCTTTTTTAAGCAGAACTGAATGCAGCTCAGTGACACTTTGATAATCTTTAGTAAGAAACACATAATTTGATACAGCAGTATTAATCTTTGCTTCCAGCTAAACTCAAAGTTTGGATTTTTTAGCACAAAGTTACATATGAAATGCTGACTTCATTTAAATGACAGAATAATCATGGAAAGTAGAGAAAAAGCGTTAGCCTGGATACATCACCAGCATATTGAAAAATACAGTATGTTAAATGATTATGAAGGACAGTGCTTGACAAGGCTAAGAGCTGGACTGATGTAATTTGTTTCCTTGCAAGTTCATGCTGACGGTCTTAGAACTATGATTTTTTAACTTTTTAAAAAATCAATTACATACATATTATTATATGAATATATGATATATATACACAAACATTCTTTTCCAGCTGAGTCAATAATTATTTAAGAGTTCATTTTCTATGACAGAAATATACAACCTCCTTAGAAAATTTCGTTAAATAGAAATAATAACGAAGTAGAAATGAGTAATTTCTAAACAGACATTAGGAAACTAGCATTCTCAGACCCTGGCGAAGAAACTCTCATCCAGTACAATGTCTACTCCCTTACTAAGTTGTGGTCAAATTGTGCACAAAACCACTCCCTCTGTTCATTAGACAGCATGAGATGTGAAAGTGAAACAAAAAACGATGGTCCAAATCTGGTAAGGATGGTAAGGAAGCCATCCAGTTTTTCCTCCTTCCAGAGAGCTAAGGTGTCCAGATCTAATGTCACTCACATGACTGGAAGATATAACCTATCCTCTTTACGGCTTAAAAACAATAATCATATGATAGCAGATTGGAGTCACATCAGTTTGCTGCAGTATCTTCTGAGACGCAGATGAAAGAATTTAGCAACCTTTGTAAAACTATGAGAATGATACAGCATGTGTCTGCCGTTAACAAAACAGAGAATAGCAGGCAGTGAGATCTTTACCGCATTTCAAATTAGTATGACATTTAAAGTAAAAATACAGAACTCTGACTTGGATGCATTTAGAAAGTATCATCCCTGGAAAAAAATTAGAATGGGATTCATTGACATTGACTAAACTGCTTTGATTATATGGGACATCTGGCTATCACACTTCACAGAAATTATGACAAAAAGGTAAGGAGCAAGTTTTATCATTAAATAGTAATTACTGGTAACAATTGATGAGGGAAAATTGGAGAACAGGGATATCCCTTAATATTCCCTGCAACTAATTGTTCCCACCAACTAAGGAGAAAATTTAAGCCTCCACAAAAAATATAGTTCCAGCTGCCTTTTTCCTAACCATTTTCAATGAGTGTATACTCAGATGGCCAACAAATACATGCCAAAACTTAAGTACAGGGATTAACTTATTAATTCAGAGGAAAAAATATTAATATATATGTTCTATGGTACTCAGCACATCCCTTGTCAAAAAGTAACATTCTTCTCCCTGTCGTAATTTTGAAAGACTTCAAAATGTATGACTTATGACCCCATCATTATAAAAGATGTAGTTTTAGATCATATTACAACTGAAAATCATTTGCCAGAGATGCTGATAAGTACATTATCTACTTAGCTATTTTTGTTCAAGCAAGATTTTCTGCAGATTTTCCTTTTGCTCTAGTTCTAACACTCAAACAGAATTACTTTGGTCAGTTCCCTTAAATTCACAAAATATTCTGTTTAAAATAAAATAATAATAATAAAAAAATCTATCTTAAGAATTCAGAGCCAAAAATCTACTTTTTAAGAAAATATCCTAATTGTTAATAGTAAGGTTTTCTGGTAACATAAAGAGTGAGCGTTTCAGGGTGATGGGATAAACTATAGCAATCTACATATTTACTTTCCTATATTGCTCTCAATGAGAGCAGCAGAGGTTTTTCCAGTGTGATTTTACCACAGTTACTTGTGACCAAAGAGCTGTGATACTGAGCAGAATGCCAGCTTCAACCAGCAGTTACCACAGATCCTGAACAACTTTTCTTTAGGAAAGCCCATACATTTATCGTGACACCTCTTTTTCCCCTTGCACCAGGCAGCTTATTGACTTTCCACCCCAGTTAGAAGGGAAGAATTTTCAGTTCCCTCATAGAACTACTGGGATTTATTTCTATCTGTATTATTTATTTCTATCTGTATTTAGGAAACACTGAAGAAAAGGCAATAAAAATGTGTCCAAAGAGCTATAGGAAAGTATCCTGAAGAACATGTTTTTTTGTGTCACCTACCCAATAAAAGTTCTTACAATAAGATTCTAGTATTTGTCCTGCCCTAATCTTAAAGCTCATAATCCTTGAGTTTTATACCATTTCCAATGCCTTCAGTATCAGTTGAGAGAACAATCCCCACAAGTTTCTTCCCATTGTTTAATGTCATCTATCCTAATTCAAATCACTACACGTATCAGAACAAGCCTTCCCCTTCCTTAACATTCTTCAAAAGTTTATAGACAGCTGTTTCCTTCTTAGTTCAAGTGTACCTAAGCTGTATGTATTAAACCCTGCTACTCATTCCTCACAAATTGGTCCCAGCATCCTCTCTAACATGGGGTCAATTTGTAGGCAAGAATGAAGGCAGTTATTGTCCTGGTGCTGAGATGTTTGAAAGAGTCTGGGCAAGATAAGCAAGGTGATCTTGAATACTGTTGTGTACAATTATACTTCATTCTTGGGTAGGTCAGAGATGTTTCACTTCCCGAGTGAGATTTATTGGCAGCTATTACAAGGATTTTTTAATACTTTCTGAAGGCTTCAATTACATATGCCTTGTGCTAATACCTCCCAGGTTTTTTTAGAACATGTTATGGATATGTTCCCAGAAGTTCATCAGCCATTCGCTCATTCATTAGCAGTAGCAGCACTACATTTAAAAGTACCTGTTAATAAATTGTGTATCTCTAGCTTAGAAATTTAGGACTAAAAAACCCTGACTCTTTTGGAGAAACACACAATGACACAGGTGATGACTACATATTTTCATATGTTGTTACACACAAGCCTTTATCCAATGTTGGATACTTCCAGGAATTTTCTTCAAAACTTGAGACAATTATTGTTGTATACTAAAAGCCATAGTTATTACTAAAATACATGTTTTTAATAGGGTGAAGTGCACTTTCATCAGTCAAATTATAACCAACTCCATGATTAAAACATGTCATCAGCGTTTAACTCTTTAAGTCTTTGGTAACTGCCAATTTTGGAAGCATTTTATTCTTGGGAGCCAATACTTTCGCTAAGAATGAGCTGATACATAGAAGCAAGTTGCTAGTAGTACAAATGACTGATATGTATATATGCTATTCCTCACTTCTATAGTCTCCATAAGCTGGTCATTTTCTTTCCTTGTCAGTTTATACTTCTTCCTCTCCTGGATAGCTTTCAACTATGTGACAACGAAGAAATCAAACACCAAAATAGCAGCAGCTACATATCCTCTGCATGACACTGTAATTTCTTCTGCCTTAAGGCAGTGTCTAGCACTGAAATCATAGCCTGTTTACTTCTAACTGGTGCTATATTACACCAAAGATTTAACTCTTGCTTATATAAAACTTGCACAAAGACCAATTTACTCACAATGGTCCTATTTAGAGTCCCAGCCAGCAGTTCCTTTTACAGCCAAGGCAGTGACAGTAGTTGGAAAGAACTCTAGTTCTCGTGCAAAAGTACAGAGGAGTTGAAGCCCTACTGCTACTAGTATTCCTATAAATAAGTAGCAAGCAAAGGTGTATGCACATTCACTCTTTTTTGTTTAGAAGCTGTTTAGAATGGTTATAAGTTTGATATTTGCAAAGAAATTATCTTCAAGAGTTTTTAACATAGTTTTTATACCTGAAGCCTGACATATTGTTATACCTAAAGCCTAAACAGATTTTTCATAGGTTAATTAAAAAGTATTTTTATGAAGGGGTCTCAGAATTGATATTTCTATGCTCATCTGAACTGGGATACATGAATTCTCATAACCTTACGAATACCAAAGGGGGAAAACTTGACCTCAAATGAGCAAATGAAAATGCAACAATAGATACAGTGATTTCAAAAAGAGGAAGAAATTTACATTATGAGCTACATGTATTTTACGAGCACCTGCAGATTCACAAGGTATTAGCGGACAGAATCAGAGTGTTGAGAGGCCAACAGCATTCATGCAAGGGTCATGTAGGTTAGAAGAGCAGCACTCCACATGCACATGCATGAGCAGCACTCATGTGCTGATATAATTCAGCACACATGAGCAGTTTCACCCATGCCCATGGAGCTATCTGTTGCACAACCAGATGAAGTTGCTAGTGACTACCTGCTCACTGTCACCAAGCATGGAAGAGTTTCATATCGTAATTCTGTAGCCAAAATGGTTTCTTTACAACAAAATTTTCAGATACGTCTGTAATAGTAAATTAAAGGCGTCTATGACTATATTGCAGGGAACTGAGGCCAACTGGTACAAAATGACATGTGTCTAGGGTGCTAAATTCCCCTAGTCTGCAAAACAGTGGCCTCACGGAAACTGCCTTTTGGGAATGAACCCTGGAACACCGACTACCAAACGGGGTCCAGGAATTAGCTCACTAGTTTTGGCATAAAGTTAATCAGGATATTTTTCTGTAAAACTTTTAGCTTGGACATTGCTAAGGAAATTCAAAATGTTCCCAGGTCCCGTCTGCATCTACAGAAAAAGAAACTGCAACCCATCAAACCATCTTCAGCTGGTACAGGGGAAATAGTTCCACAGAATGTTAAATAAAACCATGCAAAACTGGAGCCCATAGCTGAGGAAAGATACGACTTTGTTACTGCAGTGAGAAGACAAGTAAGGAATGACATATTAAAAACAGTTGTATCTCTGAGAGGGTCTGGTTAAAAACTTAGTTTTCTATCCACACACCGCAGAGAAGCAAAGAAATGACCCTATTTCTATGTTCATAACCTATGTGGTTATTCCACTTAACATGGTTACTCTACTCTCCCACATCAGATGACATGGTTATCTTATACCGGACGAGTTGTCCTATCCTACCCCGTTTCCTCAGCCTGGCAAACAGGTCTCAGGAACACGCTGCGGACAAACGATGCCTGTGTCACCGGCCAGGAACAAGCAGGAAATAATCATGGCCTTCACACTGTGAGCAACTAGATCTGAGGAAGCCACAGCCTCGGTGAAGGGTGCTCTCAGATCAGGGAACAAAAGCTACACTTACAGCTATGGCAGACCCACATAAAGTGTCCGTTTCACAAGCCAGCATTTTTGCTGAGTGCATTCTCTGTCCTTCTGCATACAGTCCATGTATGTGACTTGGGCTATATTCAATGACATCCCTAAAGGCTGCACTATGTTCATATATAATATAGTTTATGACAAAGCAGAATAAAGCAGGAGTTTCCGCATCTCTGCACTATAGTAGGAAATTCCACTGCCATACTTCTGGCAGACCTTTGTTCTGTCATTTGTTATAATCTATTCCACACAAACTAACTTACTTGGCTTCTATAAACTCAGTTTTCTTTAGTAAATTTTGCATACTGGGAAGGCAAATTTCTCTAGCATTTTTTAACATCTAAAAATCTCCTACAGTGATGCCCTTTATCTGTAATAATCAATAGAAATTATAACTAGTGTGAAAAAAATAATCATTCCAATTACCAACATTACCTACAATTGTTCTGTGCAAGTCTTTTCCTATTGCTAAGCCACCTTAACGAGCATTGCTTCCTAGTATTAATCAACATTTAAAAATACATTTTTTGCATATTACAATAAGGGCTATTTTTATATAGTTATTTTGAAAACCAAACCACTGATCTTCTATAAGTGTAAGATGAATAAACAACTTCTGTGTACTAAACTTGTCTTGAAGCAAGCACTGATTTTATGGCATATTTCCAATTCCCAGACTAACAATATATACAATTCATCTTTTATTATACCAGAAAATTAGGACTAATTCCATAGCTAGCAATTGGGTCCTTTGATCTACCTTCTCTATCAATGAGTGTTGAGAACTTGAGAATGTAGGTTCTACACAGCAATGCAATTTCATAAATTACATCATGAAATTACTCTAAATAGATTTTTAAAAAATGCTGTCAAAAATCAGTCTATTAAAATTGTTCTTTTTAACTCTTCTGGGACAACTTTCTCCTTTGACATCTGCAGTGAATATGAAATCCCGAAAAAAATCTGCAACTCCAAACATATCTCACATGGCCATCTCTAATTTAACAAAGTCAGTCTATTTTAGTCAAAGAATGCAACAAGCCTGATCAGACAGCCACTATCAAAAAGTGTTTAACTTCAGAGCTGCAAGCTTAATCTTTTGCTGTCTAGCATGCACCAATTAAGCACCTATAAAGACGACACAACTAGATTCACAAAAAATTTCCGTTTCAAATTACTAGGTCACAGAGAGCAAACACTACATATCATCAGGAGTTCCCAGTAAATATCACCTACAATCTTTCCTATTCATATTATAACACCCAGTCTTTCTCATCCTTATTAGATTGTATTTCTGAGAAATATCTAAGCCCTTTAAATACATCAAAGACTATAAATGTTTTCTATCCCAATGTCTATTTGGGATTGAGAGTGTTCGAGTTTTCATTTCAGTCTTTCTGATCATTGAAAACTGACACTTGAAAAACAGCATATAGCAATATTTTAACATTATGTTACTCATTTATAAACCTTGGAATGCGTATTTTTATAGAATAAACAAGTCATATAGCATAAAAAATAACAACAAACAGAGACCTTAGTTTACAAAGTATTACTGCCTACACCTAGAATGTTAGGCTGATAAAATACAAATATGAAATATGAAATTATTATATGAAATATAAAATTTCAGGGCAGTGGGGAAAGTCAGGGGCTTTTTCAGTAACAGAAGATTAATTTACATGTTAAAAAAAATCCTATTTTAATATAAATACACTATTCTAAGATTTCAATTTTTCTTTATATTAGAAAAGCTAATTTCTGTATTTAAGTGTGTCCTAAGCATAAGACAGGGGTGCCATTCCTCAAGTTTTGGTCTAATTATTTTAAGTTCTGTGCTAAGTACAGCACTAGTGTGACAGAGGCAGTGATACAATTCATGCAAATTGTAAAATACCACAACAACAGAAGTTCCTACATTAAGAGCATCTTATCAGTAAGTCTTCCTTCTGCTGGGTCACAGGACTCAGTAATTAACATCAAGACCCTGACACTGAGTAAAGCCTCAGCTTTCATCTACTTCAGATGATCTCTTCAAAGCATCACTGTAAGATTTAGTTGCACTAATTAACAGAGATCAGAGTCAATTAGCTATTTGCAGGCTGCCCATCACATCACAACGCACCTATGTTTGCAGTGATGCTGCATGACAGCAAACTACATCAATTAATGTTAACACAACACTCATTTTATTCCCTAAATGTGCATCTCCAGATTTTGGTCACCTATGTGTAAATATTGTCAAGGCTGCTAAACCCAGCACAAGCCCAGTAACATTAAAGTTCCTTACAAATAGGAATTACTGTTTTTTCTAAGTGCAATGACAACTTCCAAAAAGCACCAAGAAAAACAATAATAAATAAACCCCACTTATCAGTGTTCTTTTAACGAAGGATCGAGCTTCCCGCACAGCTGCTTTTAACTCCAGAAGGCATCTAGGAGAAGTAAATAATAAAATAATAAAGTAATAAAATAATAAAATCATTAACATTTTCACCCTGCAGTCACCCTGCAGTCTCTCTGTAAAATGCATCTTCACCTTGAAGCGAGGCTGGACCGCAGCAGCAAGCACGGTACCAAGCCCTGCATTCTGACAACGGAAGAGTTTCACTTCGCAAGTGACTGCACTGTGAGCGCTGAGGCAGCACTGCCATTCTTCTGCCAGTTCTGTATTTCGCAGAACATTTGTTTCTTTCAATACAGTGTAATCTTCTGTTCTCTAGTCATTACAGGCTCAGTGACCGACTGGTGAGGCCGCACCTCGAGTGCTGTGTCCAGTTTTGGGCCCCTCACCACAAGAAAGACATCGAGGCCCTGGAGCGTGTCCAGAGAAGGGCAACGAAACTGGTGAAGGGGCTGGAGCACAGGTCTTATGAGGAGCGGCTGAAGGAACTGGGCTTGTTTAGTCTGGAGAAGAGGAGGCTGAGGGGAGACCTTATTGCCCTCTACAACTACCTGAAAGGGAGTCGTGGCGAGCTGGGGGTTGGCCTCTTCTCACAGATAACTAGTGACAGGACAAGGGGAAATGGCTGCAAGTTGCGCCAGGGAAGGTTCAGGTTGGAGATGAGGAGAAAATTCTTCTGGGAAAGGGTGGTCGGGCATTGGAACGGGTTGCCCAGGGAGGTGGTGGAGTCACCGTCCCTGCAGGTGTTTAAGGAAAGGTTAGACGTGGTACTTAGGGACGTGGTTTAGTGGGTAATAGGGGGTGGGGGGATGGGTGGACTAGATGATCCTTGAGGTCACTTCCAACCTTAATGATTCTATTCTATTCTATTCTACTAGAAAAAGTGTCTACATAGTATGTATAAAGCTAACAACATAAATTAATACAGTGGCTCCATCTTTCAGCTGAGCCAGGACATGGTCAATTAATGTGATCTTAATTCCGCTCCATGACAGTACGCACAGAAATATAATCCTAAATCATAATTTTGTGCTAGTATGTCACAATGGCCATTATATAGGTATCTCTAAAATGTGTCTTGAAGGCAGATCTGAGCTTCCTTTCCCTGGGCTTCAAACACGTATAACAAAGTCATGACTTCAGACCAAGATGAGAGTACCTGCAGTGGTGGGCTGAGTGCCAGGACATCCCAAGCTCGGTGCCACAGACACAACTCTGTGACTCTTGGTCTGCTCAGATTACAGTCACAAGTCTTCCTGCAGCTACCTGGAAAATACTGTGTAGACATACTTGTCATCTCTGGCTGATTGTACATATATTTCCTGTAAGGTATCTATCTTGATATCTTAACTTTCCTTTGGCAGGATACCGAAAACTGGGTACTGCATGAAACTTCTGCGTGCTTTTTATTTGCTTCACTTTATATCATATGGGAATGAAGCTAACTCACATTCTGCATTTTAAATGCCATCGCAGGTTCTCTTAGAAGTGGGGCACACTGAAATTTTCAATCACCAGAAAAGCTCTGAGATGTCACAATACCGCAGCTTTAACCAATGAGAACTGAGTTTGCAGAACTATTACTCAACATGCCACGGATGTGAAAATCACTTGTATAATTTTTTAATCAATAAATTAAAGTTATTTTTTCTGCTGATACTAGTGTACATACGTATCTGAATAATTATGATAAATAAGAATATTGCATTAATATATGTACACCTATACATAAACATCTAAATAAAGGGATCAAAGGGACACAGCCAAAGCAAATGAAATGCTGCATAAGGTGAGATGCCTCCAGTCACAGTAATGGCTTCTGAAAGGAGAAAGATGAATTACACATACAGCTTACCCAGCTCTAAACTGCTCACCAAGCTTCACAACTAGGGCAGGGGCAGGTGACTATCCAGAGCCTGTCAGGCTGACCAAGTGCATTCCGCCTCTCCTGCAGGCAATGGCAATTCCTGTTCCAGCTTGGACAACTGATGAAACTACATCTTTAAAAGTAATTTGCTCTCTTGATCTCATGATGATTGTAGGTTTGTTAGTTCAAGACACTTGGGAAACATTACATTCATATACAAACATTACCATTTTTGCCTTACTAACCAAATCTTATTCCAAGATCACATGGTTTTTCTCACTAATCCAGAGCTGACAGTAATGCAGATCATGCCTACACCTCTGTCCCTTCATTTCTTAGAATTAAGCTCAAAAGAAGTGGACAGCTCAGTGAAGACTTCTGTCCTAGGAAGCAAGATTAAAGATGTCCTAACTGAGAGAGAAGAGTAAGTTAGAGGTAAACAGGTTTTTAAAAGAAAATAGAGTGAGGCTGAGTAGAAGTTTTTTATTTATTTTTTTTTTTAATCTAAATCCATAATAATAAAGCTTTTCTACCCCTCAGATTATTAAGGATTTTAAAAAATTGAAGTATCTTATTAATTGCCTCTAAGCCTGGTCAAGTTCTTTTCTTCAGAAAAATGAAATCTCTTGTGCACCACCTCCCTTTTCATGTCTACAGAAAAGCCACGAACCCAAGAAATCACTCCCAAAATAAGCTCAGGCTGTGTGAAGACATGGCATGGCAGAGAGGACAGCCAAAACACTTTTTTCCAAGGCTTTCTACTCTCCTGGATAGTAGTTATACAGCTTTGTGCTCTTTCAATAAACACCCTCACATTTAGCTTTGAGTATATTTTTTACCTATTTAATGGAAATAACTGTGACGCCAGGTATTGGCTATAAAACTAGACTATTTAATAGTCTCAGTAAAGTTTCTTAGCTTTCAGTAGTGTTTTCTTCACAGACCACTTTTATGTCTTACTTTTCACAGTGATACAGCTGAATCAAGAAAATGCCAATTACAAACATCTGCCTTTTACAATACTGAAGCATCAGGTTTGCAAAGTTCTTCAGAAATCTAAAGAATACGTAAAACATTCTCCAAAAGTTTTTGTGTTTAAAGCCCGACAGGCCAGCTCTCTGTACCTCAGAAACATCTGCTCACTCCCTGCCCTGACACACTGCATCTCCACATAATCTGCCAAAGCAGCAGCCCTGAAGCAGGCTCTCATATGAAGGAGACAGAATTAAAAAAAAATGAGCAAGAACTTTTCCTTGGGAAAGTGGTGCAACTTTGTTGTTGATACTGACCTTCACTAAGCACAGAATATTCCTTCTGCAAATAGAGAATATTTAGCAAAACCCAATGAGAATAGAGAGTGATAATAAGGATGCGGGAGAGAAGAAAGGACATAGGAAGTCAAAGAAAGAACCACTGGATCAGAAACACCACCAGAAGAAACCTGCCTCCTGCCTATTTACCATCACACGTGTAAAATCAAATGCAAGTCAGAAGAACGGGGACAAACTATTTTAAAAGTTGGGGTTTGGTGATTTCCCCTTCTCCCCACCCTGTTCAACTGCACTGTGAAAGAAGTCAAAGATAATACAGCGATTAAGCTATATTTTCTTGAAACATTTACTCTGGGCTTTGATTACTGGACACAAAGCCCTCAGCTCAGTTCTGTATCCCATCCTTATTCTTGCAAGGGAACCAATGCAGAGGTGCTTTCTCACACTGAGTTCGATGCTGATTCTTGTCTCGTCAGAGCTGGGCAGAGCAGAGGAGCCAAGCAGCTGCACAACTGCAACAAATGTGATTGACTGATCCCTTCAAAAAAACGTTTTTCCTCATTTTTCTAAAACCTGAGCCAAAGATTTTTGTACTTTACTTAATTTTCAGAATTCTTTAAAATGGTCCTGAGAACCATTCTCAGAAGAACAGACTTCCATTACAAGTAACGTTAAGAAAAGCCAACCCTTCTGAAATTCAGGGGAAATTCATACTGGAAGATATATTTAATCTTAGTCTAAAAACTTCTTGAATGCAGCAGATTACATTCACAAGTCTGGAACTCATGATTCAGTTTCCACCATTCATGTCTGTCACTCCTGCCTTAGTGCAAAATCTTGCTCAATTTGCCCAAAGTCTCTAGTACTCTACACTTTAGTGAGAGAAGGAATGAGACATGAAGGAACAGGAGGGAGGCCTGTTTACTAGTCTTTCTTTTACTGGATATTTTGTAACACTAATTCTTTCCTAGGTAACCAAAGGGAAATGGATAGTGGATTTTTTTTTTTTTTTAAACTGCCTTAAAAATTTTACTACAGATTGTGAAATCATTAGAAATCCCTGAGAGGAGACACATGAATAGTTTTTCCCTTAATTGCAATTGCTATAGATTAGTACTCCTACTCTGTCTCCTCCTCCTCCTCCTGTTTTCCCTTTTATATTATCTGGGATGACCAGATTAGGTGATCAGTCCTCAAGAATTCTCTTAATCCTCTAAAATCTCCTGTGCTTCTCAAGTTCCCCTCTCCTTTCCTAGTTGCCTTGCCCCTCCTCTACGTTAAGGTGGGAAGTAGTTTCCTGCAGGATACCATAATGTTAAACAGCCATTACTAGCATGACAATGTGACTTTTCCTGTCACTAGCTGAGTTTTCAGTGGCTTAAAAGAGTTAAAACCAAACAAAAACCCCAGAACTAACCTCCTAACACCCAAATTCACAACACCACCCAGAACAACAAAAACAAACCACAAAAAAACTTTCTTAGCAGCATTAAGGAGATAATGCTTGGTTGAAAGCAAAAGTATTTCAAAAATATTGGGAAAATATTTAACAAAAGATTTAACAATCTTAAATCTACTGTAAGCAATAACCTCTGGGGAAAAAAAAATAAAAAGACTGATTCTCAGAGATAAATAAGGTCTGGGATTTCTCTAATGACTTCTGAGCTATCCCCTCCTTAGTGACCTCTCCAACTGAGAGAAGAAAGGAGAGAAGATTAAAAACAAGATGAATCACACAGCTAGACTGAAGTGATTCTGCCCCAAAAGTTTTTGGCTCCACTATACAACCCTGCACTGCAACCCATTAAATGCTTGGCCTGTACACAAGAAAGAAGGATGAACGTAGGATTCCTTCTAAGTGAAAATTTGTGCCCAACCGCTTACAGCATCTCTCTGTGTCATTCACTTCCTGACACATCTTGAACAAGATGAAGATGCTTTCAGAAAAGTGCACTGTTTCCAGAATAGCAGTGAAGATGTTGTTGTCAAAGGTGATCAAAGTGTTCATATATTAAAACACAGTCCTCCTTCTGTGAAGTGAGACCATAAGACCAGTATAGAGACTAGACCTGAAGACCAGCAGGAAGGTGTACATCACAGTGAGTCAACTCATTTTTTTACAAAAGCACAGACCTTTTCAGCACATGAAAATTCAAGCTGGATGCTACAAGTTTAGGCCTCTATTATAATCTCAATGTCCTTTACCTCTAGGCATATGAGGACAGATTTTTAATGCAATGTTATTTGTATATATTTCAATCCTCCTGCCACTTTTTTTACTTCTCTAGAAGGATGTTATTATCCAAACATCTGGATCTGTTCTCTATAATCTAATGAGTAATATTTTATGGGCTGTATATTCATCTAGAAATATTGTATATGTCTGCAGTTACATACACGCTATTGAAGGTAAGAGAGAAAAGGATACTGCTTATGTTCTTTATACCTGATGGTGTTTCATGTTTCTCCTGATGAAGAACAGGACCAGCAAAGTCTACACACATTGTAAAGACCTGTTTAAAAACTACTCACCTCATGATCTAAACTACTTGCAATAACAGATTATCTGATTAAAGGCTCCTCTAACATAAGTAGATGAATTTATCTTGCCTACAGGCATAAATGAGAGTGCATCTGCAAACTTACAATAATGTTTATCTATTGGTCTCTTTCACAGCTCAATAACATGCACTAAAGAAGCATTTTAATAAATTCATCTGCCTTTCGTACTTCAGAGGAGAGGGGGGAGAGAAGGAGAAAACACAGACATCTCCAGTTTTCGTGTAAGCCAACAATTTAAAAGGGGTCTATTACAGTACACTTGGCTCCTGACGGAACTACTCGAGAACCTGTCATGTGGCATGCCAAGTTCTTTTAAACTCTCTGAGCAGGTTTATTATTACTGCTTTACAAAGTCTGCAACAAGTCTTGGCAGACCTACCACTCAACAAGAGGAACACTAGACCAGATGTGTTTAGAATCCAAAAGCGCAAAGTTGCCATTTTCCATTTACAAGTCACCTTTAATCTCTTCAGCTAACCTTTCAAACTACAGACAGTTGAGGGTCTTGTCTACTTTAGCAAGATAGATAGATGGAAATGCAATGACAGTGTTGTCAGGCTAACTCTTCATTGGCCAAAACCACTTTTCTAGTACGTTAATTAGCCTTTTGGTAAATGTAACTGAAGACAAACTGAAATGACTAAATGCTGACGGGCTGCAAAAGCACAGTGCACAGATACACGATATTTCAGTTGATGTTCACTGCAGTGCTGTCTGGAGGATGTATGTAAACATACATGCACACATCCAGGTTCATTTTGAACGATCTTTCCTCTCTCCCCACTCCCCCTTTCCATCTGCCTACTAGAAGACGTCCAGAATGACAAAACCATCATCTCAGAAGTGGCCAACATGTCACTGATACTGACTAAATGATCAGTGATAACAATTTCAAAATACCACAATCATTAATATACAGATGGCCATGCAATATAGTAATGCAGTAACATTTATTAAACTCTGTACTTTTTCTGTAAGACTTTCTGGCTCCCAGAATTGAGAGAACGGAGAAGTTTAAGAAAGAAAATTAAAAACTAAGATTCTGGAACATAATCCTGCAGCAAACAATGACAGCTCTAGCACATTCAGGACATAAGTAATCAGAGCAAAATCCTTCATAAGAGCCACATATGTTGGTGGTCTGTGGAGGCTGAAGGCTTCTCAGAGGTTTAGAAAACTAGCTAAAATATGAGCAATGGAAACTATCACAGTATTTCACAAAGTGCAAGCATGAATATATATTCCAAGATTTACATTAGCATTTTCTAAAGAGAAAACACGTATTTTCTCACCTGGAATTCTTTACAAAGATACTGTTCTCCTAGAAACTGAAACAATCATGTAACGAAGTGTACATTTTAGTAAATTATTATAAAGCTGAGGTAAAGTAGTATGCTGAATGCAGATTAATAAAGGAGTGAATTAATCCCTGAAATACTCTGCCTGAAGGAATATCACAGATGACAATGGTTTTTGGTGATATCTGCGAGGTTTTTTTAAGGGGGGGGAAGGAATTCACACCCATCATTTTACTATGGCTCAGAGCAAAGGGCAAAACACCAAGAATGAATGAGAAAAAAAACCTGACTGAAAATTCTAAGATTCCTAACCGCAAAATATCTAAATTTCAAAAAATGTCAATTTACACTATTGAAGAAAACTTACATTACAAAGAATAATTGTTGGAATAAGTCTGGGTTTCCTTTCAGGGAACAGAGAGTCATTCATGTCGCAAGTTTCTGGTTGGTTATAGAGTACTGAGATTCCACCATGCTTCTCAAGCGTAAGAAGCAGCACCTTCATCAAGAACAAAGACTATCTCCGGAAAATGTGCTTCCCTGTATTTTGCATGCTACTAGTTTTTCGTTAGACAAGCAAACATTAAGTAACTTAAAAATGTGTGTATTTTAGTAAACAGCTCAGTATGACAAGCAGTTCCCAGCAGCAGCTAAGAACAGACCAGACACTTTTGATTTTGGTGTTTGGTTGGTTTGAAATGGGCAGAGATCCTAGTAGAGCAGCTGTAGCACGGCTTAGTGAGCACAGAAGTTCAAGCAGCATGGACCAATGTCAATGCATGGTCAACAAACATTTTTACCTAAGTCTGTAGGAACTTCAGAAGACTTTGAACTGTTCACCAACACCCAACAAACTTTACTGAAGAAGGCTCTCAACCTTCCTGCTTATAGCCACCATTTTGCTTGAGGGTACTCTGCCATACCATATCCATGCATTCTGTATCTTTGATAACAGCAGTGTAACATCTCAAAACACTGAATTAGTATCTCCATTTAGATTACATACATTGCTCAGAGAGAGAAGTTGAAATCTTATAGTTTAAATAAAGAAGTTTACAAACTAGGAGCATGCTCCTACAAACTAGGGAGCATCTTTCAACAATTTCAGCAAAGATTGTTTCTAACAGGATAGTATTAAGAACTGTTTGCTGCATCACTGTGTCAAGCATGGTAACCCAATTTCAGGCTGTTACGTAGGCATTCTCTTTCTTCCCTTGTACAAACCAAGATGAGTTGCCCAAGTCTGGATAACCTTATGGAAATAAGCATCATAGAGCTGGTGCTCTCAACAGCTTATGTACACCTATTCTCATCTTAATGACGAAGATCAGCAGTTGGAAAGGTCATGACTGAGACCTCCCAGGATGATGAAGAGCTGCTAATCATACCACAAGTTATGCAAC
>VWZZ01000473.1:110171-147387 GCA_013399095.1 Psophia crepitans
GCAGAGAAGAAAAGGAATTTTCTAGGACTCTAGTTTGGTTTTCTCCATCTTTTCTCCATTGTTGTTTCTCTGTTAAATTTAAGATGAAATACTTGGGTCTGCAAAGACAAGCAGGAGATTATTACTGCATGACAAAAACAAACCTTGTCTAGTCTAACAATAGCCTGTCAGCCCCAGAGGCAGACTACAAGAGACATGTGGCTTGGCTCTTCCAAGGCAAAACTTGATAGATACTAGGTGTAAATAATGATGTTTTCCTAGTGCTGTGAAATACAAAAAAGCTGATAAGGCTCTAAAATATAGTACCATAGCACAGTAAAACCTTGCAGGATCCAGTATCCAGCACACCGTTTAAAGGAGCAGTATAAGGTTGTTGGAAGGTTTTTGGTATGATCCATGCTTGGCATAGAAAATAATGATCATGAAGTTTTATTTTAGAAATTACCCTTTTATTTTAGAAATTACCCTTTGTGCCTCAAAGCTCGTGAACCAAAAGGTTATGAAGATGGTATTTATATCTCTTCCTCTGTAGGAACAGCAGTATTCCACTAAAAGGATAAATATATAGAAAATCAGTTTCAAATGAAAGAGGTTTTAAATAATGAGGTGACAAACACAACTATTTTCAACAGCCATGAAGTAGAAATTTGCTCAATAAGAATAAACTTCAATTTTTCTCTTATCACCAGAAATGAAGCCTTTCAGAGTGCTTTCAAGTAGGATAATTACAAATATCATGGTGATGAATAGTTGTTCACACCAGTTCCACCAACAAAAGCTGCAGGTAAGAAAACATTTCTCTATTTCCAAACACTACACAAAGCTGCCATCTAAGCAAAGTCTGAAGATGCAACAGACAAAACTTTGATAGAGGCTGTGAGACTGATGGTCCTGATTCAGATCTATCACTGTTGTAGAGGGAGGGCAGTTGTCCAGAGTGCAGTCAGCTGAAAAATGCTAAATTTGTGGAATCCTGTGGTGTTTTGCAGGATTTCTGGCAGAGTTTTCCTGCATTTCTATAGAACTACATCAGTTTCTTGCTGAGTCTTTTGTGGAGCTCAAGCTGCAGATTCTTTTAACAGGTACAGGATTGCCACACTTTTCAGCAGTAATACTTTACACGAATGTCCACAAAACTCCCATAAACTTGACTCCTGAAGAGCCTTATCAGTCTAAAGTATAAGCAAAGTTAACTGAAGAAGCAACAATTAACGTCCAAAAAAAGAGAACTGGGAATCAGATTTAAAGCCTTCTTTTTCATCTCTGGCAAAATTTAGAATTTTATCAGAGCTTGCAAACAACACCACTACACAAACTAACTGAGACTAGCTGCCTATGAATACAAAATCAAAGAGTTATTATCGATTAGCACTTACATTCTGTATATTAACACTTACATTCTGAACATAAGCACCTATATTCTGACATTGATTCTGAAATACTTCTAAATAGGAACAAATTTTTTTATATGTATTTTTTTTGAACATAAGACTATTTAAAATTCCATTAAGAACATACAGTCAAGGAAAAGAAATGCAAGCAAAAGACATCTAAACAGTAACAGATAATTTTAAATCTGTAAGACTGACAAAGTTAATGTCTTCAATTGGGTATATGAGCAAAATTATCACTTCAGTACGGATGTTCCACATATCTAAAAAATATTTTATAGGAATACTATTTCTGCATTTTAAGACTGTAGCTGAATGAACAAGGAGGAAATATTCTCTATGAGTGATCACTTAAAATCACCATAGATCCCAAAAACCATTAAACTCAGATGACTCAACTGTTTCTAGATTGGACATCCTTAGTAAGAAGGTAGTGAACCTGACTGCATGTACTGAAATGAAGGAAGTTATGCAGAATGATTTCTTTGCAACAGATAACTGAGATACTGTGTACTATCTATGTCTTGGGCAGTTCAGGAATGCCATTTCAGAACTTGACAGTGCTGTATTTATTTCTAATTATTACAATAAAAGAGAATACAGACTGATATCAAATACATCAAAATCCTTTTCAAAGGGTCAAAAAAGGTTTTGAATGACACAATGCTCATGTCAGAGCAAAATCAAAACCTCTTTCAATTAATTTGCAGCTACTGCTCTCAGCCATGTTACAAACTGACACATTATATAAGTAAACTAAAAATCATATTTTGAATATAAAATTGATTTCAGTCACACTAAACTAATCTAATGAGCTTTGGCACATTTTTCCAGCACTTGATGTATTTTAGTCAAATGACTAAGCATGAGTCCCTGACCGGCAATCCTGAGCAGGGCAAGTCAAGTCTTCCTTCACTGACTGATCACAATACTCGGACAATACATACTGTATTGTCAAGCATTTTCAGTTACGCACTGAAGACTGTCAGAATACTTAACATAGTACTTTTCAACATGCAAGTTTAAATAACTGTAAAGCCCCAGGACCAGAAAACTGTTATACCAGTTTATTGCTTAAATTATGCATTGCATAACTTCTCCAGTCACAGAAGATAATGCCAGGACTGTAACAGTAACACATGTATGATATAAGACCTCCTTATGACTGCAGTTCTTGTGACTGATACCACAGTTCTGTAACTTCCATATACCAGCGTCTATGCATATAAAAGCACTGTGATGTTGGCTCAATCAGAGCCATCTTGGAAAAAGAGAAAAATTGAACACCACAGTCTTGTTTTCTGTTCTGTTTTTCCAAACTTTTGCATTAAGCTCGTAATTCCTGGTTCCGATTCAAACTCTCATTGGAATCATGGATAATTAGATGGCCATTAACTTTTTGGCCAACAGTCTACCAGTGCTTGTATTTCAATGAAATGAATAGCAGGCTGTTTCCGTATCTCAAAGATGACAATCAAATACAGAAAACTGACAAGTTCCCACACTACACTACTACTTCGTTATTGACCCAAGTACAGGGAGCAAGATGCATGAAAAGATCCAGACTGCCTTCTCCTTAAAAAACATGAAGGAAGGGGCAGTGCAGTCCCAGATGTAACTCCAGTTGTCTGTGGTATGACAATTTGTACCTGAGGTTTCTCTTTAATTCAATTTTTGCATGTCTGAGAACAAAATGGAGTGGAAAGAATATTTTGGAAAAATATTTTTCATCCCAGCAGCAACATTTCTGATTTCACCTCAGCCATGGTTCTGCCTAGGACGCTAGTCCAGTTCCATCTCTTTCATTGTATCTGTTATCCCCCCCCAATCTCCCTCTGCCTGAACTGGCTCCTACAACAACGCTTTAGGGCACACTCCTTAGCTATCAGGTCTCCTCCCCAGCAGAATGCTGGTTGCAGCTGCAGACTCCAAATAACATTTTTATAGAGTGATATTTAACATACACTACTCATTTTGTCTTCAAATGCCTTATGGAGATTCAGACCCATGCACATCCTGATTGATAGCACACAGAAGAGGATTGAAACATCCGACCATGACTGAACCAAACTAACACAAGGAGGCTTTGTCTACCCCACTGCCAGACATAGCAGATTTTTAAATTCTCTCTCAGCCAGGTTCTAACAGAAATGGAGATGCTGCTTTGCTGACCTGCCCTTTGAACACAGCTCACTTCTGAGACATCCATCCCCCTGGACAGGGGTCAGGCACTTGCTGATCTGATGTCTTCTATGTGCATAAAAAACATCAGCCAAATCCTGGGCCTTATTACCCACAACAGCAGACCCTTTAAGCTTTGGCCCAGTTTGGCCATCAACAGCCATCTTGTTAATTCAACTGTGGTGTCAAACAAATGTCAACAAACTAACATGTAACAAAACAAAAACTTAACTCAATGTTCCTGACTTTTCAAACAGGCAGTTCTTCAGTCAATAAACATTCCTTCTACACTACAAGTAAGTGAAAGGTGACTAACAGGCAAAAGACTTTTTAAATGCCTGGAGAGTTTGGAGAAGGCTTGGAAGGAATGAGCTTGCCAGAAACTGCTGGCAAGCACAATCCTATAACAGCCGGCAATGGGATATCCAAGCATGCATTCTTGCTTCCTTTCCCAGACCGTAGTACTACCACCCCCACCTTCTTATTTATGCAGGGGAAGGGTGGCATTATTGAATTTGTTTTCTTAGTCAAGCAAATTTTTTTTCCTATTGCATAGAAGGAATGACTTCCAAAAGTAGAGGTAGCCAAATACATCTGAGGAGCATTTTAAGCCCATTTTACAGTTACTAAAATCTGAATTGTCAGAGGCCATTGGCATAGCATAACATTTCATTTTCACACAACGTATTAGCTACTGCATTCCCAGTTTAGAACATTTTTAGAGGTATATTTCTCAAATATACACTGGAGACATAAATAATGACAAAGAGAAATGTAAGAAGGCATACCCATTTTACTTAGTAAAAGAGCACCTGCAACTACTTCAATATTTGGTTTCTCCTATTTTGCCAGACCTTAGTGGTTGCATCCCATCCATGATGTGGACTTAATCATAACCACTTCACACCATTAAGGATTTTACAGTGGATACCCTACAGGAACTGTAGCTTAATCTGCAGGAAGGCATACTGTTTTGCTGCAAGTTAAAATATGGCAACATATAGATAACCAGAAGAAACTTTTATGATGCATTTTAGTACCTGTATCAAAAGTTAACATCTCTTATTACAAGAAATGTTTTCTTAAAGGCAATCACGAACTGGAAGAAAAATTTTCCAAAAGCCTGCATTTGGCCATATCCCCTCTTCTTTTGTAAGCAGTCTTCCTGAACCAAGTAACAATATTACCACAAAAAAAAACCACACTGTAATCTTTTCATCTAACACATGGCAAGTTTATGTGAAACCAACTGACATGGTAGTAAAATTTTTGTGTTTTTTTAAAAGAATTTCCAGATACAAAGCTGCAAAAGCTATTCATATACAAAATACATGAATATGAGATGGGTAAGTAATATTTACTCTTCCAGTGCCTGCGACTGGCAGTATCAGTACATTAATCTACTCTTGGAGTGACTTTTGTTTATAAGTCAGTTTTGAAATACTGCTCCAGTGTCTTGGTTGCTAAACCACCGCACTCAAAAATTAGACCAGTGAGATGACATTAGTATCTTCTCACTGACCAAAAGCTTTGTAATAAGCAGATTGGCAGGGATGACTTAATTCAGACACACAAGGTAACTGAATAATTAAATCAAATAGAAGAGCTAATAAAGAGTGCACAGACACTGCACAGACAATGTTATTTAGGGAATGGAGAAAGTCCACAGAAAGAAAATAGTAGTAAAACTTAAGTGTGTTTTGATTCAGATTTGTTAAACATTTTCCCATCATTTTATGCCCTAATAAGTTTCCATTGACCAACATGACCTAAAGCTACAGAGGAAGCTAGGCAAGTGCAGAGTTTCCTAGAATGCAACTCTGCCAAGTTGCTCCAACTAAACATCAGTTAAAATAACTGAGAAAATGGAAATGTACCCTGGCAAAATTCTTCAAGATTAGTCTTTAATGGTTAGTAGACTCAAACTACTTTGGGCACTACACAGTTTCAAAATAAATTAATTCTATCAAATTTCTAATTATATCTAATTCTATCAAAATTCTAATAATAAGTGAATTTTACAATACGGTAAAAGCAGGAGTGACACACTGGGAAAGTCACTAAAAAATGCAGCAGTGTATACAAAAAATGTACTTTGTTTCCCATGTTCAACTGTCACATAAACTTCAGTTTATCAGGAGGTAAAACTATATCATATGTCCACTGCAAACAAAAGAGGATCAAGACTACCCAAAAATAAACTGGCACCACATATTAATACATAATCCAATGCAAGTAAAAACCAAAAGTTAATGTTCAAAATTATTAGTCTGACATCCTATTGTCTTCTCCTCCTTTTAACCCAGAAAAGACACTCCCTTAATATCAATGAAATTACTTGAATGATCAAGGGGAGCACTGTTTTTGAAGTAAGAAAAATTCTCTTAATTATGGTCAGCTGTTCCCAGATGTTTAATTTTGTATATACACTAATTGTAATGAGACGCCCTAAAATCAAGACAGTAAAATTTCTCCATGTAGTACAAGCTAAAAGTTAACACAGTCACATGCCAGTGGTGGAAAACTGATTTTTGACAGCCAGCAGGAGTAAGAATCAATTAGTGAAACTTCTGGTAGCAGACAGAAAAAAGTACCTTACCCCTAAGACCAGCTATTCCTTTTATTACCTACTGTTTCAATGCACAATGATAATATAGCTAAAAGGCTGCAGTTTGATTTTTACTAAAGCCAGCCAGATCAGAAATAGCAATGACAAGAGTTTGCTATGAGTTAAAGGCTATCAATGCAACAGCTTAAAAGGACATTCTGCATGTACTCTTCAAATCATGGACTTTCAGGCCACTGCCAGGTAAGTGAATGAAACAGAAGAGGAAATGTAAATTCAGAAATAGGTAGCTCTAACTCTTCTTTTTTTTCCCAATTGTGAAGCAGCAATAAAAAATTTGCAAATATTAACCAAAGACAACAAAGTACGTCAAGTCATATTCAAGTGTTAGGAGTGAACATTTACTCTTAGGAAAAATAATTCCTCAGAACGTAGGGGCAATAGGTTTTTTGGTCTCTGCATTTGTCAATGTAAATCTAAGTTAAATCTGTGTTCATTTCAGGACCAATGGCATGAAGATCAGTGTTTAATTTTCACTCCAAAAGAAACAATAAAGGATACGAGGAAAAAAAGAATCCTAATATGTTGCAGAGAACTCGAATCTACATTCCTGGGCTCCTGGTGCTAGAATTTTATTTTTACATATATATGTGCATGTGAATATCTATAGATGTATGTGTGTGTATTTAATAAATACAAATAAAAATTATACACTATACGAACACGCGCACATATACACTCTACAGATCTCAAAATAAGCAGCACGGGCACATAATTAAGGGGTCCCCAGGGCTCATAAAGAAAGTGCAACGACCTTGTTAGTGTTTGGCCTTTCTTTCGCAACCAGTCTCATTGTAGAACAGTCAACCATGAAAGTACTTTAAAAAGCTGGTTTTCTTTTTATATTTACAGCATGATTTTATAATGTACCTTTCATGTTTTAGAGAAGCTGGTACTTCTGTATATCTTCCTGGCAAATGCAACATGAACCACAAACTTTCTAATTTACAACTTTCAGAAATCTGAATGCTTTTGAATACCAGGATTTTCAACTTTGCAATTTAATGACAACCCTGCCTTTGGCCTTTCCTGACCTGTTGTGAAGTAAATCAGGCACACTAATGTGGGCTAACAAGTCTTTTTCACACTGTTCGATCACCCTGCATCTTTTTTCTACACAGACACCGCCTCTCTCCCACTCTCTGTCTAGCCATCCTCCCTCAAAGCAAACAAAATGGTCACTGTAACCCTGCATTACTGCTCATTAGATCACAGGTTAGTCAAGTGGAACTGCCCGAGGTTCCCAAAGGAGAGCTATACTTCAAAAATCTGTCCATGTCAAATGAAGAAAAAACCCCTGAGCATGGGGTCACCCAGATCAATGATCAAAAGAGACTGAGAATAGTGGAGGGAAAAAAGAAAAAAAAAAAGCCCTTTTTTGTTAAAAAACAGCCTTCTGTATAATAAATCAGAATACAAAGATACTAAGCTTTTTCTCCCCCTTAACAACACTCCATTTGGGGTTTGAAATAGAGTACCTTGTTTTTCAGAAGATTTTCTAAGATTAAGATTATTTTTTAAGTGCTGAGTGAGATTTCAATAAACCTCAAAACTACCTTAAGAAAATTAGCAAGAGAAATGCTGGGGATTTTCTCTCCATCACATGAACATTTAATTATTCAAAAATGTAGTTAAAAATCGATTTGCATTCAATTATTACTTTAATTTAAACAAATTATGCATTCTGAACTTCATGAGAAATTATATAGGTAGTATGTCCACAGAAAAACTAGTCAACCAATATTACATAGTTTGAACTCTTCTGGTACATGACAGATGTGCAGGCACGTGCAATACTTGAACAGTGTGCAGTACCATTTCTGTAGCCTCCATTCATCTTTTAAGAAAATACCGTCATTTATTAAAGATAACTAAGAAAAAACACAGAAAACTTCAAAACAAGAAAAAAAATTAAAACCAGAATTACAACTTTATCTGTAAGTAATGAATTTTGACACACAGAACAGAACAAATTACTCAGTGAAGAGTACTGACTGTTTAACAAAGTTCTGTGCACATGTGCTTTTGAAAGTAACATTGGATAGTCTCTACTTAAACAGAACGAATGAACTATGACAAGATTAACCTACATAATGTATTTTAAATATCACATAGATAACTCTCCTAATTCAAAATGAGTTACCTATTTTTAAAAGAACAAACATGCATTGTGCCACCAATGAAGAGACTGCTGCAGGTAAAGGGACCCCAATGTTTCCTGTAATATTGGTGACAGAGCATCTTTTCATTTAAAACTTTGAAGAGCTTTATTTTTCTGCCCTGGAGAGTAACTCAACTTTCTCTGTCTTACTTCCTCTATCCTCAGCCTAGAAAGAGGAACAGAGATATCTAAACTGGAACAGAATATTTGGTAGTAGATTTGTAGTTAATGTATGGTCTGTTGCAAAGGTGTTACTGCAACAGAACAAAGATATAGGCGATCAAAGGAAAGAAATTCTTAAACTCAAATGTTTCATACAATTTGAGTAAATAATTTCTTACCATTTATTACCACAGTAACATAAAAAACTGAAATGAGTACGCAAATGGTGTGATAATACATTATGAAAAAATAATGGGAAAAGTTTACTGAACAGCCCTGTACTGACAGAGACACAGATGGGACAACTTAATTATAAATAAATAATGCAATCGTAGCAAATACATAAAAATATATACAGTAATTCCAGTATCCTCCTCTACACATATGGCTAGATGAGATGAACAGCCGTTTAAGAGAAGCTCATTCACTAATGCAGGTTGAGGTTTTTGTTGTTATCCTAACAATTTGTTAGATGCCTCATAGTGGATGTTCATACTTGAACAAGCATTAACTTTAAAAAGGCCTCTTTAGTTCTAAGACAGTATTTCTGATCCTTACAGCTCCGCATCTGAGGGCAATTTGAACAACGAAAGATAACAAAGATCAGAAAAGATATGGAGAAATATGTGTATACATCGCCATGGATTATTCAATGCACTGTGAATACTCTATTTTTGTAAACAGCAGGAAAAAAATAAGAATGACCTGTATAAATCCGAATAATACATTAACACATTTTCAAGAAAAAAAAAATCTCAAGTTTTGTCTTTTTTTTTTAAACATGTTTCCTAGTTTATTCGTATGATTCTTCACTAATAATTCTTTTCCAGACTAACTCAAAATTTCAGGTTGTTCAGATTCCAGTAGAACAAGTTACTGTTTCATGTCAGACTGCTGTAATAGATTTTCTAAACATTTAAACTATTTTGAGAAAACATTTACACTTATAAAGATTGCAGCATGACTAATGATATGCTACAGTATCAACAAATCATCATTAGAATAATGTCATTATATTAAAAACTCTGCTTCTAGTCTTATGAAGACGATTGTTCCCAGATGCTGGAGAGTGGATAATTCATGTTTCTTCAGGGGTATGCCTGCATCTGCCGCTGAATGGGAGAATGATTTCACCTTTTTGAACCAAATGTCATTACGCACTGGACTTTAGACATTCCTGAAGAAATAATGTACACACTTCTCAGCATCCACCCCTGCAGACGCAGCCTTCCAATGGAGTGCTTTAAGAAAAACCTCAGCAGTGCTCCATCCTTATCCTCCCTGAATGGTGCATGAGGACTACTGAACTTGCTGAAGCCCCTTCTAGTCTTTACTTCTGTTCAACCCCCTTCTGTCCTCTGCTCAACTCTTCTGCTTTACGGCCAGCAAAGTCTCAGACAGTGGCAGGCAAAGAGGTGCACGAGATTTGTCACCAATCCCCTTCCAGTCTTCTGGTTAGTCATTATCTCTGGGTTATCCCACTTCAAAAAAACTACAATGTTCTGTCCAACACTCAAGCTCATAACCCGGGAACAATCTTTGATTTTTAGCTTCCCTCACACCCAGAGAGCATCCAAGATTTTTCCAGAAGCATAACGGCTTCAAGAAATCCCACGGAAAAAAATCAGTCCAAAACTGAGAATGGATAGGAAAGGATTTAATTTTACCTTAAGTCTTTCCTTCCAGGACTTTGACAACTGCACTGTTGTTCCAGTAATGTGCATCCAAAAGGCTGATGCAAAGATGATCCTTTCCCTATCCTGTTACCTGGAAACACATTATTGACCCAGGAAATCTCACATGTATGCCATCATCTCCACATCCAAAGCTGCATGGTTCATTCCCTCTGATAGGAATTTTACATTTACCCATCTAAAGCAGTTTCAGCCTCTAATGGGCCAACGATGCATTGATTTTCAGTTTTGCTTTCTCCCATGCTACAGCTCATACCCAAGAGAAATTCCCCTCAAGCACCTTCAGAAATGGTGAGTTTGAAGAGGCTCCGAAAATATTGTGTACCGAAGCTGAACTCTAAGCACCTTCTCCTTGATGCAGGTTTAAAGCAACTCTGCATACACGTGTTCCCAGCAAGCTCATTGAGATGTTGGGAATTACAGACAATATTAATTTGCGCTAATTCACAGTGCAGGTAGCGCTCATGCTGCTGAAAATTTTCCACTTCTGAAGCAGATAATGAAATTCCAATTTTAAATACCTACATGGATACTAAATGGATAGATTTTCTTCTGTTCATTTAGTCTTGAACCTCCCTGGAATGACCAATATTCATCATGATTTCCATGCAGTGTGCATATCTAGTTTCCACAGAACGGGCAGAGACAAGAAATTAACTTCATGCAAATACATGCCTACTCTAATGTAATAAAGATTATGGGATCATAATCAACTTGAATTTTTTTTAAATTACTTGTTATATAAATTATATATGAATAGGGTACATAAATATAAATGGTATACAAAAAATGTAAGCTACACAAAATTATCAGAAACCCTCTTGCTTGGTAAATAGGAGGTTAACAATATAGTTAACTTCCCTTCAATCAGTAAACTTATTTTAGCACTAAAGGGATTCTGATACTTTCTCTTAAAAAAATAATACTAATTAAAAAAAAAGTCCTCATCTTTTAAAGGACAGCAGCTTGTATTCTTGCACTCAAGGATTGATTCCAATAAGAAGGATGTCTGCAAGGAACACACATACTAAATCAGTTACACTATAGCAGTCTTCACAAACTTGATCCAATGCATTACTAAATACTTTTCCATTCTTTTTCATCTGATCCTGAAACCTTTTTTATAAAAACAGTAGAGTTGTATTTGGAAAGCAGTTCTACAGCTACTATTTTGTTCCATTTTAAATACATATTTATTCTGAAAGAAATACAACTTTTGTTCATGCAAAATGTCTCAAACAGTAATTAAATTTTTGAGCACTCAGAAACTCCTCTGAACAGCAGTATCACAGACATAGAGGCCCAAAAGGATCATAATGATCATGTAGTCAGATTTGTATCCAACAGGCCTCAGGATTTCATTTAATTCTCTACTAAAGACCAGTAATTTTTGACCAAGCAAAAAAGGTTTCAGGAAGAACTCCAAAAAGCTGTGCTCTTCTCAGCTTCAGTAGTCTTTAATGAATACTATACAAGCATTCATAACTATAAAAATATTTATGAAAAACATTTATAAAAGATGAATAAAGGTTTTTTGTATCTGAAAGCATTTAAAAGTTTCTCTAATCACTTTGCTTTTTTATTTGTACAGACTACGCTCTATCTTCACAGTCACTATGTTTAGTTCTACAAGTGCAACCAACTCCTTTCTGAATGACATTTTCTTTTTTCTTCCTTGGCTAGGAAGACAACAAGGATGTTTACTTTTCAAAGTACATAGTGAAAATAAATGCTTCTTTCCTACCTCTCTCTCAACTGCAGTAAAAGTTCACACTTGCTCCTTCATTGTTAAGTAATAGGGGAAAATTATTTCCCAGAATTTGCTGTATGAACTACTTCTACTGAAGTTCACTGTAGTGGGATAAACAAAAAAAAAAACAAAAACAAAACAAAAAAAAAGTGAATGAGAAAGTTAGAAAGTTTTCAGGGAGAAAGGTCCAAGTCTTGCCAGGTTTTAGAGTTCCACACCACCATTTTTTCTGCACCAGTACCACTTCCATTCTCGCCTGCTTCCCACCTCGTGTTTGTGCCCGTCACTAGCTTACTCAATTGTCTTGTGAGCTGAGTCTGTTAGAAAACAAGACCAGGAGGAAGAAGGAGAGCAGCTAAATAATTTTCTTGCCCAAACCAGTTCACCACATGGTCACATAGTTGGACTGTCACAATCTTTATATATATGAACCCCAAGCATTTGCAGACATGGAAAGTGCTTTAAAAATCAAGTTACTGACATTGAAACTATACACAGTAATAGTAGTAATGGTAAAACGTTCAGTGTTTTTTTTCAGCCCTGTACTCAGCACCATTCGCTGCAAGGGCCATTTGAGATTTGCTTTTCTAAGGACAGTTGGATGTCATGAAACTGGTGTATGCGGACAGTACTTCCAGTCCTGTGTCTTAGCTACTCTACTGCTCTTCAGCTCCCTGTACATTGTGCAGTATGTGTATATTTGCAGGTGTGCCTGAGCACACAGAGGGTCATTCCAATTCAGAGTTTCTAGGGCCACTCTTTCAACTCAGTTCCTTGCAGACTTACTTCTTTGTCAAGAACAGGACTAGGAATTTACTGTCCATAGATATACCTTTCTTCGTTAAATGGACCAGATACATTGGTACAGCACAGTTATTTATAAGCTGTTTTATTCACCTAAAAATTATCAACAATTCCTATTCATCTTTTGATCTAATGAAAATATATTGAGGATTTTATTGGTCATGGCTTTGTTTATCATAAAACATAACTGAAACAGAAATCCATGTGAAGAAAAGTATGCTTACTGTTTGTATTTTTTATGTCACTTTTTAAAAAGATGTTTTCGCAGAAAGTAGAGCCATTCTAGATAGATTTATTTACAAATCCTTAAAAACAGTTTACAACTCCTCTTCATATCATCTTAATTTCCTCTTTGCTCACCATTATTTTCTCTCATGCCAGTGACTCAAAGAGAAGATCTTCTTCCAAGATTTTCAGTTTCTCATTTTAATTTCTTTATATGGTCACTTGCATATTGCAGTAATAAATATTTACTATCCAACCTGCTATTAGTATGATGATTCTAACTATGCAATGGTTAAAGCAAGCACTACCGACTAAATATTTACATTGAACACAGCCTTGTAACTGTATGAAATTGTTTTGCTGTTCACATCTAGCTAGGATGTGGACCTACTCACAGATTCTTTTTATTTAAATTGTTTATCTTTCTATATTTTATTTTATTTCCATTCTTCAATTTTAGGATCTTTTTATATCTAAATCATCTTCCTAACAGGTTTCAAGAAATTCTTTAATCAGAACGGGAGTTCCTAGGAGACATGTAAATAGCAGTTATTTCTGCATTGTTCTTAACATGGCAAAACTAATTTTTCCTAAACATCAGTTTAATAATGTCCTCCTCTCCTCCAAATGTGTTCATAACTGAAGTCTGACAAATAACTCCTCTGTTCCCGCAAAGGCCACGGTTGTGAAGGAAGCAGCCAATACTTAAAATAGCAGAGTACAGCTCCAAAACAATCTTCAAATATCAGGGGATACACCTTGGACGAGAAGAACTATTTGCAGTGAGGGGATTGCAAATATTAAGGTCATTAAGGTCATTATGATCTCAAAACAGGGTAGGAATCCATATTTTGGCTATTTGCTGCAGTAATCTGAAGATAAATAATTTCAGAAACTGTTTCTTGAGGAACCAAAAATCTGCCCCTGATTTAATTTTCCTATGGATGTCCCTGTCATAAAGTACATAGATTTGCAACAACTGGTCTTTAAGAACTCAGATAGGTGAACTAATTTGAGAGGTTTGACCAGGGTAAGGACGGGACAGACTGCAGAGAGTGCTTCCATTTTCACTCTCTGTGTCAGGCTAAGTTTTTAGTACCTGCTGCTGGAGGCATTATCTGCTCAAAACCATTAGCTGAGATACCGCATACTCTCTGAAGCTAAACCTCCCCACGTGTCACTGCTGAACACAGCTTTTCAGATTATTAATAATAATGTCTGCAACTGGTACGTTAAAACACTTTCCAAAAAGAAACCATTTTCTCCTAACTAGTAGAAACTACAAAAGGTATGAAAATAGTGCAAAGATGCCAAAATAAAAAGAAGAAATTGCATCCTGGAGTTAAGCCTGTCATATGCAGCCAGCTCAGACCATAAAGCACCAGCAGTTCCAGAAAGCGCAGTTTCTAGAGCGCTTCAGCTCCCTGGCACCAGTAAGAGCCTCCGCAGATGCTGACAAACCTGGACATTCTCCTGCAATGGTTATTTAGCTTTAAGACACTTAAGGCATCAAGAAGACATTGTTTATCTACAAAATTATTTCCAGACATAAACAATAGAGAAGAAACTGGCAGAGTAACAGATATTAGTACTCACATCCCTAAGGTGGCTCTTTTCACAAGGAGAGTCACCCTCCACTTTTATGCTAGCAGAAAATCAAACTAAACACTGTCCACAACTCAAAACCCAAATGCCTTAAAATGTTTTCAAATAAATACATCACAATCTATGTAAACATGGGATCAAACTTTCACACTTGCTTTTGAAGATATTGTTTGTAACTCAAAGGTATTTTTAATCTTGCTCTATTGAAGAAAAAAGGAAAATAGGGAAGACTTTTGCCTGGAGTTTCACACACCCATCAGTACTGCAGCTTTAAAGTAAGATCTTGTATGAAAAAGAAAAAAAAAGCACTTGTGGTCAGTACACTACATAACCTTTTCACTTTTCTTTTTTCCCCCGAGAAAAATATTAAAAAAGATAATGTAATCTTAAAATAGACTAAGAAGACTTCTGATTCACTGTCTACTAGTTAAGTCTGTATTTAAAACTTCGAGCATTTTTTAAAACAGAAAATTAAAATATACTTTCAGTGCTTTCCCCTGATACCACTGGTCAGCAATTTATATATATATGAAAGAAATTTATTGAATAAAAGATAACTAAAAGAAAACCCACCAAAAGGTCACACTCTATGAATGTCTTCACATATATGATCTTGGATAGAATAGTTCCATTGGAAGGGACCCACAGTCCAACTGCAACCTTGAAAACAGTCTCAAGTATAAAAAAACCCAAGAAAATCCCCAAAACTAACACACTGCCAAACATGTGGCTACCCATGGAGCTGGCAAAGCTTCATGGTTCAACTGGGTTTCTCCTTTGGCCAGTCTTACATGGCTTCCAGAAGTCCGCAACAGATTCAGACAAGTACTAGCTCAGAATAACCTGCTTCTAAAATACAGTGGCTATGGACAGCTTCCAACGCATTCTATCTGTGACTCCTAAGTACTGCTCTTACCTGGGAGGAAAGCAACTCTCAGTCTGCATACTGGTTCAGCTCACAGGAATTCACAGCAATAGACAACTTCCAATATTATTACACAAAGTAGCACACATTGCAAAATAAAAATCAACAAGTTGGTAATTGTAGCAATGCTGCTTATTCCCTTGCAAAACAATTTACAGTGCTTTTATCACCATAAATCTCCTGTAACAGAAATCTGACTAATCAAAAACACTTGTTACAATCAAAAGCACTTTTGTGATGGAAAACCAAAAGCACAGTATGTCAGCAAGATACTTATTAAAAATATATATAATTAGGTACACTGTTTTAGAATTACACCCTGTATTTTGGAAACTGGCCAAACTGGTATGTCACCATCTTCCTATCTCTAAGTAACTAAACTTATTTTCCACTTGTAACTATTTTTATTTACTAATTCAGGAGGCTTCCAAAATGGCAGTCATAACTGACTTATGTATAATTAATTTTTCATTATTGCTATTTTAATCTAAAATAAGGTTAATTTGCAGCATACCTATTGACTCAAACACAATTGTTTGAATTTTACAGCCTAGTTAATATAGATAGTCTTTATTTCAGCATGGCTCAGCTGAAATCACTTACCAGTTATTTGCAAACACTTAAATATGTGCTACTGTGACAGGAACAACAAAGAAACTTACAAATATCTTCAACATAGGAAGATGGAATAAACACCAGAGACGTTGACATAATAAGAGGCACAATATTTAAAACTACATCTTCATTTATAGACTCTAGAATGAAATGTCAAATTTACCTTCTTGATTTAATTTTAAAATAAATTTTAAAAATCCACTAGGAAACAGCCAACCAGCAACTGAACACAGGAAAAAAGGATTACATATACTGATTAGTATTTCAACTTAGCTTCTCCTGTAATTTTTCCTGATCACTTCAGTAATATGAAGTATATTCTCCAATCATGCCTGCAATATGAATTAGGTTAAGCTGTATTTCATAAATTAAACGAGTTATTTGGATATTCTTACAAATAGCCTCTGTAGTTTTGAATTGAACTATTCATGACATTGCATAATATTTACAGCATTCAGCTTCTACAATATCATTTCTACCTAAGCAATACATGGAGAAAACACATTAAAATAAAATATAACATTTTGAAAAACTGAAGCAACTGCACTTCCCAACAATAAATATAACTAACATCTGTTGCAGAAACTTCTTGGCACTTATACAGTTTTGTGAAGAATTTTTGTTGCAGATAAGTGTTTTTCTGTAATTCCTATTATGTACCACTCAATGCAGACATTTTCTTTAATTGTATTTCGAGGGGTCCTTTCATAAAGAAAGGCAATTTGTTGCCTAAAAGAATGTGTACATACTTCTAAATTTCGCCTATGATTCATCTGTCTTCTGACACGTAAAAAAGCAAGACAATATCTATAGTTAATGGACTTAGTTCTGCAAAAATGTCTAATAAAACTCTCAATGCTCAACACGACATTTTTGTAAAATCCTTAAATACACTCTTTTTGAAATAAGGAATAGTCTTATGATTCAGCATTTTACTTTAATTTCACATCTCAACAGTGAGGACAACAGCACAACAAAGCCTTTAGGAAAGCAAGAAATTTGCATTTTAAGATAGGCAAAATTGACCAATAAGTCTCCCACTGCATACACAGCAAACACAGGACATCATTTTTTCAGGGACAAAGTAACAACGTTGTGACATTCTCCTTCATTTTTTTTATTATTATAATTATTTTATTTTTTTGTAATTTTGTTTTCCACTATTTTTAGGTAAAGAATTTAAAAGATATACACTGATCTTTTGCTACAGGTTGAGGTTGGGTTTTTTTGTTTGTTTGGGGTTTGTTGTTTTTTTTTCTCTGAAAATATGCATTTAACACATTGAACAAAATTCTTGTCTTCAGCATTTCATAAAAAATAGCTGTCAAGACTTGCTTGCTATGACAATACCCTTAAAGTTTTCTTTAAAAGAGCATGCAGTAGAAACACATTTAAATACTATTGTAAGTATATAAAAATCTACTCTATTATTCTATTCTACTCCTCTACTGAGATATCAAGCAATTGGTAATAATGGATGAGGAGAAAAAGCCAGTAAAAGAGAAGAAATGCTAACTCCTAAGTATACAAAAGATCCAGTTCAAGCCCAAATGTCCATCCACATGGGCTCAACTCCAAAATGGAGAGTTACATACGTAATTTGCTGTAAACCAAACTAGCAGGCATTGTATTCACTATACTTATGAAACTAGACAAGGAACATTTCTTAAACTGTATTTATAATCCAAATCCTCAATTTATTTAAAACCAGATTTGACCACTTTAAAAAGGAAAAAAGTAGTAAAATGAAAAATACTTAAATCATGTGGAAAAAAAAAAGCACTTCTGTTGATGGAAATTGTAATCGGTATTATTCTACAAAAAAAAGTAAAAATTCAAAACATCCTGGATATTTGGGTATTTTTGTATGAATAATATGAAAATAGTTGTGTCTCAGGATATTGTCATTTTTTCAGTGAAAGATTGAGGAATACATGCTTTGCTTTTACTTTGCACAGTAAACTAGAAAAAATTAATAAACTGATCTATAAAAATCCATATTATGCTTCCTTTAAATATTTACTACTTCTTCCTAAATCTGTTTTCAGATAAACAAGATCTAGAACTTGTAGATTATATGCCTGCATCATTTCAGTTTACCTCTTTACTTAACTTGATATATTAAATAAAACTTCCTTGGTTTTTTTTTTCTTCCTAAGCAGGGATTCTTGGAGGAAAGGACCAACAATTTAACAAAACATTTTACAGTCTAGCTTACACAGTTCTCACTTATTCTCTTCTCTCAAATTAAAAACTTCACTATACTTTAGTCACATTTACACTTCTTAACACATAATAAGCTTAACTTTTTATCCTGTATTTTTTCTGGCTAAGAAAGGAGGCATAGATAGCAATAAAGCAGTACAGAAAGTATATACAAATATACTGTACAAATAGCAGTTAACCTACAGGTCAGTAGGGTTTGCATCGAATTGAACTGGCATTCTTCAGAAAGATTGTACTTTAGACAAAGAAGTGTATCTAAGAAAGCAACAAGTTTAAATGCAAAGCAGCCACATAGTAAGGTGCTGTAGGAGTTTTCACTCTGCTGTAATAAAAAACACCACTCACAGAACAAACTGGAGATTTCACATACAATCTTTAATAGGAAGAGTCCTTTAAATGACATTTATGAACAGAATGTCACAAGCAAATTTTAACATCTTCCTACAACTTCAGAAATGGTAAACAGAGCCTCTCGTGAAGAATCCATAACTTTCAGCGTTCCCTCAAAGGTATGTGACATGACAGGAATGTATGTAAGACAAATTTTTCAGAAACTTAAAACCAAAAGGTACACTGAATTAAACAACTATATAATGTACTATTTGATGGCTACAAATTAGACAAAGACAATACTCTCTAAAGGAAGAAAATCAGAACAAGTTAAGGACTTCAGAAGAGGAATTGCAACTCCGCCCTCACATCATACACTGCAGTTCAGAAAAAAAGTTTTTACACAAAAGACAACCTGTGGCTGCAATCTATTGCTTTAAGTGGTTGCAAAGAATGGCGTAATGGGGTAGTGCAAGATTAAAACTAATAGCAAATAAAAAACCAAGCTAAACAAAAAAAAAATCACTGTCCGAGCAGCTTTTGATAAGAGTAGTTTAAAAATGTCTTTTCTCCCTTAAGCAAAATACGGTGAAAGCAGGAGAACATTCTGTATCCAAGTATTACTTGTCTGTTTTCCAGAACAACTAAGCCTGTAGAGAGTGCATTGAACTAAGTTCTTAGGGGCTGGGACTGTTCTTGGTCTGTGTACTTACAGGGAAGAGTAACTGAGGCCAGTCCTTAACTTGGATGTCAGGGTAATAAAGTAACACTGGGTCAGTGGTGTGCAGACAGTAAATACAGAGAGACAAGATGCTGCCATGTTAACATACCTCTTGTACGGAGCGAGCTGCTGGCTTGTCTTGATGATTGGCCAGTATTAAAAACGGCAAAGTACATAACTGTGGGTGCTGGAGAGCAGAATGCAGTTCATTCCTAGCAGTTTCTAGATCTTCTTCAGAGGAGGCACTGTCTAATACAAATATTACCCCTTGGGATCCTTGGTAGTAACGACTCCAGTATTTCCTGATATTGTCAGCCCCTTTCAAGACAATAATAAGAACTAATTAAAACAAGAATATTTAAACAGATTTAATACTTGTATCTGAAATGACCCTTCTTACTTAAAACGATCAAAGGAATGGTCTGAATTTTCTCTCCTAAATAATCATAACTGAAAGAATAAAAAGGAAACAAGGAACTGTAAATCAAACACACACACAAACATCAAATTAACATTGTTTAAATAAGGAAGGAATTTGACTCAATGCAGTTTTCATCCCTGAGAGTTTCTGCTCCATTCAAGAGTACTGGCAGAACTACCATGCTTCCAGTGCCACACAGTCTAATCCTGTACCTTCTCACTGAAATAACTTGGTATGAATATTTAAACCTTTGCCCAATCTTTTTTACTTAACCCTGCAGTTCCTTGCTTCTGTAGGAAGAACCTGTAGCTTCTGTCATGGCAGTTGCTCATTTCTGAGTGTGATAAGGTCTTTCAGTTCATCTCTAAACCATCAGGCAAACACTTCGTAATTGGAGAAAAAAGGTGTCAGGAAAGCTTATTATAGTAATCAGACACTTAATGAGGAGAGCAGTGATACAACAGTGAGCTGAAGAGTGAATGAGGAGCTATGGTGACAACATGCAAAGGCATTCATTTCCACTACTTTTGCTCTGTCAACCACACCAAGGGTTCTGGAAGAGCCCAACAGTAGACACATGAGTGACTGTACAGGCTTATGTGCTACAGTAATTTTTAGGACACAGTTCAGCAGCACTCAGCCATCTCAACAGAAGCCAAGCAATAAGGTTATCTACAGAAAGCTTTTGTCTCCCCTGGAGAGAGTGTATGTTATAACATTGAGGTAGGAAAAAAAAATTGTATTTGACAGCTGTCAAACTATCTAAACTATGATTTGGACATGGGCCATTCTTTATATGTCTGAATCTGGCACTACACTCATGGGGACTAACACTAAAAAGTGAATAGCAGCAGCAATACTCTAGTAGAAAACTTGACATGTCTACAAGACAGTGACTTGCAGAAACGTGCTGAAGGTATCTTTTACAGACATTTTTCTGACTTCGAGACACAGCAGAGGGAACTTTAATGCAGACACAGATACCAAGTGCCAATGATGAAAGTCCATTTTTTAGTGAAACAAAACTACAAAAAAATTCTAAGCAAGATGTAGGCAGAAAATGAGAATTTAATGCAAAATATTCACTTAATTTATACATTGTGCAATAGAAAAGACAGTCACTAAACAACGGTGAAGACATAAATATCTAAAAACGAATTTACACTGTATACTTCAAGTATCCAACTCAGAGTGTTCAAATCTCAGCCCACATCTCTTCTCTGTACCAATCACACTGGAACCTTACACACTGTTTCCGTATTCTGCACTGAGCACAATTTAGGTGGCTAATGAACGTTGTGAACACACACTTTTGCCTGCAGAGAATATTAAAGTCATATCTGAAGTTTTTTTCTGCAAGAGATCTCAAGAGTTGATTAGTTAAAGGTAAACGGTCACACAATTTAGTCAAGACCTCGTTTATTGATTTAACTAAATTCAAGGTAACAATGCACAAATAGGACAGGTGTTTCATTTATTTTATCATCAACTTTTGAAGATCAATATTACTTATACAGAAAAGGGATTGCACTGAAAGCTAATTCCATGTTTCTGCACCACCAGAATATCTACCAATTTTACTTGTAAAGAATTTCATAGCATCTGTTAGATGCCGCAGTCTTCACAAACAGTTGTCTGTGTCAGAACCAAGTAGCGTCAGAGGGACACTGTTTACATAGTCACACAGTGCAGTGCTGCAGGCATCTAAAGTATCACATTATTTTAAAAACTGGTAGAGAATCATTTTCAATGAACTGAAAGGTCAACATCACGATCAGTTCTTTGAAGGTCTTCTTTTCCCCTAGCAACATAACATCTGTCCTATTTACTCTAAAATTCAGCCAGCTACTTTTCAATCACATGTCGCTGCCGGACCCCGAGTCTTATGTCTGCAACCATACTATTTCTAAAGAGAAAAAATGCGTAGTGAACTGCAGAGGATTTGATCTCTTGTATCCAGGCACAGGGAAGAAAGTAGCTCATGGTTGCCCACGTGGGTCACGGAAGCCAGAAACGTAGTATGCTGATTTGTTGACCTTACACTCCTCTTTTTGGTTCAGGTTCTTCAGCTGCTGAACTTTTTCTCCACATCAACTGTCCCAAAAGAAACACCACTAAAGCGTAGTAGTCCTTCATATCTAGGGAGTATAACCTGTTCTCAGCTTCCTTCTCCATTAGGCAGCATGTTGTGAAATTACCCTAGGCAAGAAATGCTGGCCTGTGAACAGTGATCTAGTCACTGTACTCTACAGCCTGACAAATTCAGTCTTACAAAGCAAACAACTGTTTTTTTAAAGGTCCAGTTTAGCACACACTATCCTATGAATTTATCTTTTCCTCTATTCCAAAGGTTTCTAACACAGGGAAATTCAAAGTCTGAGTTCTTTGGTAATCCAGAATGTAATGTGCATCCATTAAACATCCTCAGGCTCTCAGAGACCACTGAGATAAAAACAGAAACTTAACTTGTACCCAAAATGTCCTATGAAACAACAGTAACACACAAGATAAGCATTTATGTTTGTCAGCCAAATACCATGTGTTTCTCTAACACCTTTGCAGGTACGTAGCTGTTTCTTCAACCCTTTATACCTAAATTAAGACCAAAAAAAAAGAAAAAGAAAGAAAGAGAAGTAACTCTGGAAAAAATCTCCAAAACATCAGAAAAAAGTAACAACAAGTGACATGACACCTAGGGAAAGGTTCACTAAAATGTGGCATTCAGTGCAGTACTTTCCTCAGACACAGGTAAGAGCTTGTGGTCAGAGTTACTGCTCATGTCTCAGTGTATGATTTGTTGCCCTCAGCAAAGAAACCACAGGAGTGGATTGAGTCCTGTGATGTGACTAAAACATTCTATTTACATATAAACAGGGGGGCGAAAAATCCACCACATTACAACACAATCACACTACTTATTAGAAAAGATAGCATTCAAACATGGGCTTGAATTACTTTATAAAAGGAAAAAAAACCAACCCTGTCCTTACAGAGTAACAACAGGTTCCTGTAACTAAAATCCTCAATCATTCAGCATTACTACATGGCAGAATTATTCAATTAACTGTTCAAAATTTTGTAATTTTTTAAAATATCAAATAAATAAATTGTTTTTTACTACCAGCCAAGGGTATAGTGTGTCTATATTAACACCATTTATGCTTTGTATCAGTGTAAACAGTACCCTCTCAAATGCCCCTTGGAAGCTGAGGAGAAGAGTTTGAGAGTTAGGTGCAGTCTAAAACACATCCAAAACAGGTTGCACAGTTATGCACTCCTGTAAATATTATACTAAATGCAGAACTGCACATCTTCCTTTCACGTATGAACACTTCTGTCTGTATCTCCATTCACAGCAGTCTGAGGCTACCTTAAATTCCTTTCCAGTGCTTTCAGGAGAACAGAATATAGCATTACAGAAAAAATTCACTGAAAGCAATTTAAAGGTGTCAAATTTTTACTTGTCAAACTAGCAGCAAGTCTCCATCGAGAGCATAATGAATGTCACACAGCCTTTGCTTCAAGACAGTCTAGCCTGTGCATGAAAGCTCTTGTTCACCTCAAAATACATCACAGCTCTGGAGAAGTTACAGTCTCAAATCCAGGGAAGAACTATTTTTCCTTCCCACCAAAAAAACTTAACCTGGGGCCATGAAAGAATGCAGGCTGCAACCAGTTTTTCTACCACTTCAAATATAACATCCACTCACCTGAAATAAAGACACCTGCCTATTTTGAAGGTTTAATAGGCGATTAAAAAAATATACAGATAATTCCTTTACTAATGGTAAACAGACTGTTTCTAATTAGCAAAAAGGTGAAAAAATGCCAAGGAATATGTTAACTGCACCACACAATGTTTTTGCATGAAAGACTACCCCACGGTTGGGAGAGTAAGAAGGAACAGAAGGGAAGGGAAAAAGAAATCTCTTGTCCATTCTTGCGAAATCTTTGAATACACCCAACCTCTACTCCAAGCAAACCTTAATGAACAGAATTTTGAAATAGCTTTCTAAATCTATGTAGGGTTTATAAGTTCACTTCCTATCATTTCCTCACAAAGAAAACTGACATATTCTGTTAGGTAATCAGGAAGATGCCTGAAATCTTAGAAATTTGTACATATTTTTAAGAGATGTGTCTGCTCCTTATCTATCTTGGGCATACTCTGTTTAGGTGTCCTAATGAAAAAATACAGCATAAAGATTTATAATTTTTTTTTTAAACACTAGTTATTTTTTAACCTGTTAGCTCCTTTTTATTACAAATAAAGCTATAAATCCTTTCTAAGATACCCACTTTGTATGTACATGTAGTTTGTCCACACTGACAGACTCAATCACACACAGATGATAGTTTCCTGTGGGTTGAATGTCAGTTATCACTTGATAGCTGTTTTGTGCGGCTACTGCTTATTGCTAAGTGGTAGTACAGGTGCTAAACCAAAACCCTCCTCAAGGTTCAAAAGTCCCAGGACTTTTGATTCCTAGGGTTTAAGACTGAGTGATCACAGCCTGCTTTCTCTAGCCTTTCAGGCAGGGCGCTCCTGCAATCATACACAAAGCACAGCAGCAGGAAATTGGCAGGGTTTCTTCCTGAAAGAGGAACATTTTGAGATTGCTAGATCAGCTATATCCACTGCAGCAATTCAACAACAATCTGAACAAACAGCATAAAAGAAAAAAAAAATGTTGAGGGTCGAATTTATATTCAATATATTAAAAAAAATCAGAAATACACATAAGTTTATTGTGCTTGCTTTTATTTTTCAGATCACACTGAAGTTTATGGAAACCATCTCTGTCATCTCATCTGCCTTCCAGGCTTCCCCAGTGAGATTAATCTGGAAGTCAAGCCTTCAGTATGTTCCCTATTAGCTAACTGAGGTCCAGTTTCCAACTTTGAATCTCCACCTACTCTGATATTTAAAACTATTAGACAACATTTAGGTTGCAAGCATCTGGAAGTTTTAAAAATACCGTATTTACACTTGCCTGCAGAAAGTCGGTTTGTTAGCTGTGTGTATTTTACTACCATCTTAAAATAAAACACGCAATCTGAAAAATATCCTGTTATAGGCAGGAACATAAAGTTAATTTTAAAAGTTCATTAAAAAAATCTTACAAATTATTTCAAAAGGAGAATAAAATACATGCCCTGCAATATGCCCTAACATTTATTTAAGTTTGAAGTTTTAACAGTTTGCAGCAGGTGGCACACCACATTAAACTGGACTTCAGGTATGACAGCCATTCTCAAAATCACCTGTTTTTTGGTTTGTTTTTTTTTTTCCTTAAAGGCACAAACTCACAGTAAGTGCTCTAGGGCTAGCAAAGCATGGCTGGCAACAAGACAATAATCTGCCAGTTTCCTCTCTACCCATTACCCCATCTCTGCCCTTCCTCCACCTCTGCTGGAGGACTCAGTAACAGCCAGGATCTCAGAACCAGTGGCACAATTCCCCAGGCTGACTACTGCTGCCAGTACCTAGCAAGGCTCAGATGTACCCTCCTCTGAGCTGCAGTCACACCTTTGGTAACAACGCAGGTAATGTCAAGTAAACCTCAAAATGCATCTTTCCCTAAGGCACTTAAGCTTAGTAGGCATATAAAGAAAGTAGTGTCTGTCTTTACACAGCCGTGTATTTCTGTCTCTATAGCACTTCTGCTGACTGGCTCACAAAAATTTGAGCTTTGAAAGCACTTTAGCCTTTCAAAGGATCAAGGCCCTTTCTGTCTAGAACCAAAAATAAAAACATTTTTGTTGTTTTGGGGGGGGTTCATGAAACGTAGGCATCATTTCTAATGCTAAACTAGGCTGTTATACTCTACCCTCTGGTTCAGCCTGAAGAAATGAAGTTGTAAATCCAAGAGGGGACAGAGGCTTTTTAACTAAACACAAAACTTGTCTCTCCAAAACATCCCATCAACAAAAACATCCAGTGCCACCTCATAAAAAAATGTAACTAGGAGATTTTGTGTTTTGCTTTTCGTACTGTACATAGATAGCTTTGGTAGGTATAGTTTGCATGACTCCTACTTGTTTTGAATGGGATAGGTAGTGGGTTGTCTATTCACACTGTAAAAAGCTAATTGGAAATATTGTTCTTTTTCTACAAAGAACAGGGAAAGATCGGTAACGCTGAATCCTTAGCAGAGCTTCCTCAGGACTGAGGTTAATGAGATCCATAAGCAGGTATAAATGATCTCTTTTGTCTATGAAACAAGGAAACTACGCAACAGAGTCTGAGCTTAGACACCACATGAAGAGGAGTTTGAGTATGATTGACAGCAGACAGATCTCACTTTAATGTTTTCAGAAGCTGAATGTCTCTGCAACTCACAGCTTGGACAGCTCATCAGAGTCATCTAAAAACTTCACCTGCTAAGATGTTCTGTAAACTGTTAGATGCAACTGGAGTGCAGATGGCATTGCATGCACTCCACAATCAGGTTTTGTAGAGGCGTGAACTGCCTTATACTCAAATACAGTGCAGAGATGTTACAGCTTTGTGTTAGTTCATCCCTGTGAAGATGACTTAGGCTGGCATTTATTTGTGGGATTGGTTTGCTGATGACTAACTAGGTGAAACTTAGCTCCTCTGCCAGGCTATGTTGTTAGCAGGGTGTTCAGTACTCCCCTCAACCTCCGCAGAGTAAAGGAGAGTCGTTTCCCAAAAGCAAAAGTTTCTATAGGTGCGTCAGCATAAAAGGAAGAGGAGGGAAAAAATGGGTCCTCTCCAGAGGGAAACAGGAGGCATGGTTACCCAGAAGATGGAGAAAGCTGAGGTACTCAATGACTTTTTTGCATCGGTCTTCATCAGCAAGTGCTGTAGCCACGCTGCCCAAGTTGCAGAAGACAGGGACTGAGAGAATGAGGAACTGCCCACTGTAGGAGATTAGGTTTGAGAATACCTAAGGAATCTGAAGGTGCACAATTCCATGGGACCTGATGAGATGCATCCGTGGGTTCTGAGGGAACTAGCAGATGAAGTGGCCAAGTAACTTTCCAATGTATTTGAGAAGCCATGGCAATCCAGTGAAGTTTCCACTGACTGGATAAGGGGAAACATAACCCCCAATTTCAAATAGGGAAAAAAGAAAGACCCAGGGAACTACAGGCCAGTCAGTCTCACCTCTGTTCATGGGGCAGATCTTCCTGGAAACTACACTCAGGCACATGGAAAATAAAGAGGTGATTGGTGACAGCCAACATGGCTTCACTAAGGGCAAATTGTTCCTGACAAATTCTGTGGCCTTCTATGATGGGGTTACAGCTGTCGCAAGAGCAATTGATGCCATCTACCTGGACTCGTGCAAAGCATTTAACACTGCCCACATGACATCCTTGTCTCTAATTTGGAAAGACATGGATTTCGCAGATGGACCACTTGCTGGATAAGGAATTGTCTGGAAGGTCACACTTGAAGAGTTGCAGTCAGCAGCTCAATGTCCAAGTGGAGATCAGTGCAGAGTGGCGTTCCTCAGGGGTCAGTACTGGAACCAGCACTGTTTAACGTCTTTGTCAGCAACATGGACAGTGAGATCGAGTGTACCCTCAGCAAGTTTGCTGACAACACCAAGCTGCACAGTGCAGCTGACATTCTGGAGGGAAGGGATGCCATCCAGAGGGACCTTAACAGGTTTGAGAGATGGGCCCGTGGAAACCTCATGAAGTTCAACAAGGCCAAGTGCAAGGTCCTGCACATTGCTCAAGGAAATCTCAAACACAAATACAGGCTGGGCAGAGAACAGATTAAGAGTAGCCCTGAGGAGGACTTGGGGGTGTTAGTGGATGAGAAACTCAACATGAGCTGGCAACATGCGCTTGAAGCCCAGAAAGCCAAGTGTATCCTGGACTGCATCAAAAGCAGCGTGACCAGCAGGTCAAAGGAGGTGATGCTCCCCCTCTACTCCACTCTATTGAGACCCTACCTAGAGTGCTGCATCCAGCTCTAGGGCTCCCAGTACAGAAAAGATATGTACCTGCTGCAGCGAGTCCAGAGGAGGGCCATCAAGATGATAAGAGGGCTGGAGCACCTCTCATGTGAAGGGGTTGTTCAGCCTGAAGAAGAAATGCTCCAGAGGGACCTTATAGCAGCCTTCCAGTACCTAAAGAGGCCTACAGGAAAGCTGGAGAGGGACTGTTTAAAGGGAGTGTAGTGATAGGAAAAGGGGCAATGCGTTTAAAACTAAAAGAAGGGAGATTTATATTAGATATTAGGAAGAAATTCTTCCCTGTGGGGGTGGTGAGGCACTGGAACAGGTTGCCCAGAGAAGCTGTGGAGGTCCCATCCCTGGAAGTGTTCAAGGCCAAGTTGGATGGGGCTTTGGGCAGCCTGGTCTAGTGGAGGGTGGCCCTGCCCATGGCAGGGGGGTTGGCACTGGATGTTATTTGAGGTCCCTTCCAACCCACACCATTCTATGTTTCTATGATAACTATTCAAATTTAAGTTCTACTTAATAGCTCAACATCGTTTTCTCCTTCCTCCCTCAGTTTTTCACAAGGCAGATGCTACCTGACAATTACACCATCTTCTCCAGGGGTTCATATTTTCCATTCAACTTGGATGCTTAACAGGGTTACTCCCCCTCCTGCTTTCTCTTCTTCTGTTCTTTACTTCCAAATTAAGGCAAAATACGCATGCTTTGTTTAACCAAACCTATTTGAAGTTATTTGTTCTCAAGCTCTCATCTAGACAATTAACTTAGCTGGCCTCAGAGTGTGAATTTATGACTTTGGTCATGAAGCTTAAGAAGGAACAGCAGTAGGGAGGACAGCTCTCATCTCTCTTTTCCCAGGCATGCTCAACCAACCAGAGACTTGAGCATCCCTGATATTAACCACTCTGCTCTTGCTAAGCACTTAATACATTTTGTCTTAAATGAAGTTTTAATGATGACTACACAACATGTCGATTTTCTATGCTTGTGAAAAAGGCCTTTGGGTGCATTACAAAAATTTAACACAAACATATGACAATGTATTTTAGTACATAAAACAGGGAACATTACTAAACTATGTAACATGTTGTTAGTATTTTTAAACTTGATAAGAAGAAAAGGAACTGCTCACATCTAGAATCATTCTTTTAGATTTGGCCAGGCTTCATATTTGACATCTCATCAGCAGTTTCTAAGCCTGCTATACAAGATAGCAAATTAAATTATAATATAGACTTACTCTAAAAAAACCCCAACAAACTATAAATTACCAGCTGACCTCCAGAATGGACCTGTAATCTTGGTTTAGGCCTGAGTAAGTATCTACATCACAACAGACAGCACAATTTCACATTCTGTTATTACAGCATTACAACAGCAAATGACTGAATAAACACACTGAATAAATGGTAGTCTCAGGCACTCTGTCTCCAGGCTGGAATTTGTTAGAACCAAAGAAAAAGCTTCCTACTACCTTTGAACTTTCATTATCTGTCTTGAGAATAAACATCAGTTTTCAGCAAAACACTGTTAGAACCTTAATAACATTTGTTGTTCAGATCTGCCTTATTTTTTCAGTCTTTCCCTACTCTCCCCTATGTTCATCGTATGCAGTTTCATCCTTAGCTCCCACCAGAGATTACTGTACTGTACAGTAAATCATCGAATCTGTAATTTCTTTCTATACTCAGCTGAGTAGCATAATACAGAGAGGTATTTCAAGTTATCCTGGTACGAGCGCATTCTACAAGAATGTGAACAAGGGCATGGCACATCTTCATGGTAAATTACACATGTTATTTTACAGACTAAATTTTTGGGAAGAAAATTATCATTTTCATTAATTTCTCAGGGAGCAGAAAGGGATTATTGGTGTAACAAAATAGAAACGTAGAGAATGAGCAGTTCAACTTGGTCAGTAAGTATAGCAAGACTTCCTTTTCAAGTAATTCAAGCAGGTCTATGTTTGATTTGAAAGGTATATATATTCTTACTTGTTCAAGATCAGATTCAATGTTTCTAAACAAAACATTTAACATTTATTAAATTGGACAAAAATCTTATTTTCTGGTAGGAAGGCACCCTGGCTTAGGAAACAAACACAATAAAAAAAAATCAGAAATATGGTGTTTTTTTTAATATTGTAGTAGAATGTACTTCAAAGAAAAATTTCACAGAATCACAAGGGTTGGAAGGGACCTCGAAAGATCATCTAGTCCAACCCCCCCGCCAAGGCAGGGCCACCTAGAGCACATCACTCAGGAACACGTCCAGTCGGGTTTTGAATGTCTCCAGAGAAGGACACTCCACAACCTCTCTGGGCAGCCTGTGCCAGTGCTCTGTCACCCTCACGGTGAAAAAGTTTTTCCTTACATTAACCCGGAACCTCCTATGCTCCAATTTGCACCTGTTGCCCCTTGTCCTATCGCTTAGTGAGGTCAAGAAGAGCCTGGCTCCATCTTCCCGACACCCACCCTTAACATATTTATAAACATTGATGAGGTCACCCCTCAGCCTCCTCTTCTCCAAGCTAAAGAGACCCAGCTCCCTCAGCCTTTCCTCAGAAGGGAGATGTTCCGCTCCCTTGATCATCTTAGTGGCTCTGTGCTGGACTCTCTCTAGCAGCTCCCTATCCTTCTTAAGCTGAGGGGCCCAGAACTGGACGCAATATTTCAGATGCAGCCTCACCAATGCAGAATAGAGGGGGAGGAGCACTTCCCTCGACCTACTGACCACAGCAAAATTTCTGCATAAAGAGCACAGCAAACTTTGCTCTGTGTCCTAATCCTAAAGTCTGATGAAGAGATAATCAGACCAGGAAGACACAAAAGAAGAGACTGTTTTCTACACACTTTGCCTGAAAATTTACAGTCTCTAAAGAAATGAAGAAACAAAACCTGGCTTCATTAGCAGCACCAGAAGGCAACCAGCACAGTAAAAACTAGCAGCATCTTCGATACCGAGGAAGGATACTACTTCAACCAAACAGAAAGGATACCACGCAGTCAGCGTAACTGCCAGACTGCTGACTTTAAGAACATTAAACAGTACGACTTGCACTGTTAAGTTTTTTAAATATGGACTGTTACTGCCTTGCTGTACGAAGACATTTGAAGCTTTCAGTTACCTAAACCTAAAAGACAATTTTAAAACAGAGTATTAAAAATTAAAACTATATAGAACTTTGACCTTTGAATAACATACAATAACAGTGATTGTTAAAAACAGTTGCCTTTCCTCCTCCAAGTTTCCAAGATCAAACGTCTGGACAAGACTTCCATACTACAGTAAAGAGAATTTAGATAACAATACCATACCAGCTGAAGGCAAAAACCAGGAAAAGAACAAAAACACAGACTTCTCTTCAACACCATAAGCAGAAATTCCAAAATAAAATTTAGCAGTGATTAAATATGTAAGATGCTTTTCCTTATTTTCATACACCAGCAAGAGAGAAACCATGCATACTCTAGAAAGCTCAGGCTTTACCTTCAACAAAGAGAAACACATCTCTCAACTACAAGATTAAACACTAGCCATCAAATTTTGGAAGAAAATAAAACTTTTTGGAAGCTTGCCAAGCTTCCCTTACCTAGGCAATAAAAAGCTATCAGAATTAACATTTTTCTCCAATACCTCATAGAAAAAAATAGACAATACCATCTCTAAGTACAGACATGTAAACACTGATAGTTAAAGGGAAAAGAAGTAAAAAGGTGGAGTAAAAAAATAAAAAAAATCTGACAATCTTTCTGTCTTTGGAAAGAGATAAATGGGTTGAAAAAAAAATCAAATATTCTGGATTACTTCAGGACATCCTGTCACGAGATATCAAAGCACTCCACTGAGATAAGGTTTCTCATAACACACATACCTGCATAAATAGAAGTTGTATGACCAAAAATGGTTAAGGAAGAGATTTCAATGAAGATCTGCTATAGAATACTCAGATTCAATACCTGCATTTACCTACATGAATTATATATTTCATAGAGATTAGGAAGCAAAATACATAAACTGGGCTGCAAATGATTGCTCTATCTCAAAAGAAAAAAAAAATTCCAAAAAGTGGTGTAAGTGCACATTACGCAGATTACACACTCAAGAACCACCAACACTATCCCTGCGGAGTGGTCCCTTCATCAAAGAAAACTCCTGCTTCTTTTACAGGATAGATTCTCAGACAAGAACATGTATGTTTAAATCCGTGGACAAATGGTAGGAAAGAGGAAATGCTATCCTTTTAATATGTGCTTATCTCAAAAAGACTTCTTCAAACAGTTCCAGGTAAGACCACCATCACAAAATTGTATTTGATCTCATGAAACTTCCTTCAAGAACCACATTAACTTCTACCCCAGAGCATTTAAAAGAGGTTTCAACCTTGTTGAAAATCTTATGAACATCCTCAAGATTCATTCTACTGTATTTACATAGATAATAAAGAAGATCTACAGAAATTCTAGAATACAAAGAACTACGTTTGGGTTTTTTTTAGTTAGAAGAACATTAGATGAAATGAACTCTTTTTAGGAGAGTGTTTTCTTCCTTTACACAGTGCTACCTTCTGATCACTTAAGACTCAGGATCACAACTGGGCAGCCAAATAGCCTACCTGTATACAGACAATTTAAAAAACCACAATAACAAAACAATCATCCCTCCAAAACTCAGCAAATCCATAGAATCATTAAGGTTGGAAGAGACCTCAAAGATCATCTAGTCCAACCGTCCCCCCACCACCTATTACCCACTAAACCATGTCCCTAAGTACCACATCCAACCTTTCTTTAAACATACTCAGGCACAGTGATTCCACCACCTCCCTGGGCAACCCATTCCAATGCCCGACCACTCTTTCCGAGAAGAAATATCTCCTAATCTCCATCTGGCGCAACTTGCAGCCGTTCCCCCTTGTCCTGTCACCAGCTATCTGTGAGAAGAGGCTGACCCCCAGCTCACCACAGCTTCCTTTCAGGTAGTTGTAGAGGGCAAATCCAACATCAATAGATCTCAAAGAATAAAACTCATTGGAAGTTGGCTGTCTTTGCAACACTTTCAGTGGTGCAGCAAATACACTGGTTTTGCCAAACGTTTGCATAGCTACCTGAGCCAGCGATCATAAGCAAATGCTGATACATACAATAAACACAGGGAACACGCTTCCTTGAGCTGCCACATGAGCTGTATTACAATTACAGTCCAGTTTGTGTATCTGTGTAACTTAATCACTGCAATCCATAAAATTACGTTACGGCGATACACCACATTTATCCACCGTCTACTCCTGCTTTTTACACTTTGCTCTTTGCAGTCAGCATTTGTACGAGTTTTCTCAACTTTCACCTGCTGTGGTAAAACACAGGTTTTAAATTCAGGCCACACAGATTTATTTGAAACAGGCAACAGTTTGGTAAGAAGAGCTTTATACACTGTATCTTTTATAATCAAATTAATAAATGCTATACCTCCAAGTTCTTTTACGTTCAAGATGGCATTCTGGAATGGCACCGCTTTTATACTAAAACCTAAGAACAGAAATAAAGCATATTAGCAAGTTATTTGTTAAAGAGGCCATTTGAAATCAACTGCATCATTCAGAAAAGACTACTTTTTTCACCAAGACTCAGGACTTTGCATGATAAATCCTGTTTCAATATGATGTTTAAAAATACCAGTTATGGGAGGGGAGAATCCGTATAAGCTGTGAAATTTACTGTGATACTATTAAATAGCAGGCACACATAAAATTCATCACAAAACTTCCATCCAGACCATCTACCATTTGTCAAATAATTAGTAAGGAATATACTTTCATGAAGGCATATTTTAATGGATCTGGAACTAAAGTTTAGATTTCAGATTACCAGTAATATGAAGTGATCCTTCTGCAATTTTTAGGAGACATGGAAGACAATGTGCAATTCAAATCACTGTTACATTTAAACCTCACAGGTTTTGGTTAGTCCTAGAGTATTAAACCCATCTATAAATGTTCTTAACAGAAAGATCCTTTTGAAGAGCTAAGTTGTAAGCATTGAAATTGTTACAAGCACAGTACAGGCATCTGTGATTACTATCTATTAGCCTGTTATATGCTTAAAAATAAACTTCTAAAAAGTGTGATGCTTTCCCTTAATTGAAAATTTAGACATCCAAGAGGGAATATAAAAGCCTCCCAGCAATCCATCAATATATCATGTACTAAATTCTTTGTGTTTAGTGCATATATACATGTAAGTGTATACAATAGTTTACATAGGAAAAATTATATCTGCTCTTTCAGCATAAAATGTCCACATAGACATTCAATGTATTTCCATCTAGCACAAGTAGTTTTAAAATGATTACATACCTGTGAAATGAGCAAAGAAGTTTTGAAAACATGTGTTTCGCCCCAAATATATTAGCTATCATTTAACAGAAACAAGCTATCTCCCAGATCAGACCAATAAGATATTCCAGTACTACAATCATGGTAAGTGCTAGATGCAGTAGAGGAACATTCAAGAAAATCTGAAGGGAATAATTATAAATTGTTTTGGTGTCTTAAAACAAATTCTAAATTATTCCTAGAAAGGAAGAAAAATTTAAATGGACCTGAGTGGCACTGATGAGAAGAGCAAAAATAGAGGTTATAGTTTGAAAGCTGAGTGGAGAAGCTGTCACGTTGTATTCTTGGCTTCTCAACAATATTTTCTGATATAGCATGGATATGGCAGATATGGGTAAATTTATTTCATTTTCTCCAGAGTCCATTTTCTTTCCTCAAGTTGCTACTAAATAAACATATTTTGTTGCAACTATCTAGAAACATGTAAGAAATTAATTTTAAAATAAATTGTATTTTCATTATTTCCTTTGATAGATCTATACTGCTGTTTACACTGCTGTCACTATTTATCTCAGCGTGTCAAGTGTTAAAGTATGATTTGCACTAATTCCAGGTGAACTGTTTATCAGGGAGTGTAGTGATAGGAGAAGGGGTAATGGGTTTAAACTAAAAGAGGGAAGTTTTATATTAGATATAAGGGAGAAATTCCTCCCTGTGAGGGTGGTGAGGCACTGCAACAGGTTGCCCAGAGAAGCTGTGGCTGCCCCCTCCCTGGAAGTGTCCAAGGCCAGGTTGGATGGGGCTTTGGGCAACCTGGTCTAGTGGAGGGTGTCCCTGCAGGGAGGCTGGAACTAGATGATCCTTGAGGTCCCTTCCAACCCAAACCATTCCATGATTCTGTGAAGTGAGAGTTCTTTTTAACATTCCCAATAACACCACTGTGAAGGCAATGGGTTAATTATTCATCGCAGAAGAAAATCCATATTTTCTTGTACCTGTTTTATTTTGTTTACTTACAGCTGTATTAAATAACCTTATGTTCTTGTAATTTAAACAAAGATACACTGAAAACCAGTTAGGGTTGCTAAGAGACAATCATAAAATCCAAGCCCATGAACCACATCTATAATACAAAGCCATGTAACTATAAACAGAAGCAACTCATACAACACACACTACCTATTCCCTCAGCAAATCAACCTTAGTAAATTGCTGCAGCTACAGAAGTAGATTTCTTCCATCTCTATGACCTAATCTGTCCTCTTTCTGAACTTTGCAGCTAGGTATTCCTTTTTATCTCTCCATATGTTTGGAGTTTTTTCCTGGTGCTGTTTTGGTTTTTTGGGGTTTTTTTGGTTGGTTGGTTGGTTGGATGATTTTATTTTTTTTTAAATCAAAATACTCTTGTCAGGTATTATTGTTCATCTATATTAGCACGTATATTCAATTTTTTTGGATTTAAGATACCTTTCAGCTGTGGTTGTTGTGTCTGGTTTTATGTATCTTCTCAATGCCACTGAAACGTTTTGTAGATTGTTTCTCTGATCTCAATCTGTCCTTACTATATAAGCAAGTCTCTTTGCTGATCTTAAAAGAAAGGACTATCACCAGAAATATAGAGTTCCATTACATTTATTCTTTTGGTTGCCAGCACACAAGGCAGTACTGAGATTCCAAGTATGAGATTAAAAGAATTCCAAGTTAAGTTTCAGAGCATCACTGTCCCATTCTATTTTATAGCACATTCTCCTCTTTTCCATCCATGTAACAAGATTGCTTAAAAACTAAAATAAGAAGAAAGAAACCTTTTAATGTGTGTCCTCACAACACTGCTAGCTTATGTTTCCAACGGTTCTACTTCATTACACCACAATGTACATTTTGACTTTCAACACATTCCAAATTGTATGTTTTCATGGATATTCCCCAATGTATGACCTAGCACTGAAAGAGTAAGTAGCAGTAGCTTCAAAGCAATCCATTACGTACTTTCAAAAGCAAGGTAACTAAGCTGAATATTCTCTGTCACCTTTGCTGTATGTTTCCAAAGTTATTTTTGGGCAATGTTACAGCACATCATGGAATACAGGCAGCATCCTACCTGTGGTAGACACTATATTCTCCGGGCTTTCACTGCAAAGCTGTGACAGAAGACTTGTCTTGCCAGAACCAGTGAGGCCTATGCAAACCAAGTCATATTCAGGTCGTGGTGGTGGTGGTCCCTTGCAGCAAAGTGCTCTAAAACACTGCCATGGTAGAGAAAAACAAGCAAAATAAAAACAAAAGGAAGAAGTTACTTTTTTGGCAAATGTTTATTCAGCAAGGTTCTAAAAATCAAGTTTATAGATTTGAAAGCATAGGAAATAAGCAAATTATTATTCTAACTTACTGTTTTGACAAAATCAACAATTAATAGACTGAGACTACCTCAGTTAAAATCTTGAACAGCTTTAGCAGAAAACATAAATACACCTGTTAACTTTTCACCTAAACCTCATAGAGCTAGATTGAGAAAAGTGACATCCATTTCCTGACAAGCATGAACAGTGCGCATACAGACACAACTCTGCAATTGAGTATGCATGAGTTCGCTTCCTCAGCCAATTTCATACAATATCTGGTGTGAATATCAGGGCAGTTCCTGAGCGCCTGCTGGCCAGGAAAGACTCAGAGAGAACTCCACTCCATTGATGTCCTTCCTGGGCTTGCTTTGTCATGCCCTTTATCTTACAATATCAGCTGTTAAAGAGTACAGCTTGTAAAGAAATAAATTTTACTGGACTTAGCTCTAGTCATAAATATGCAAATCTCCCACTTTCCCTGGAGAAGTATAAATTAATCACAGTATAAAGAATAAAAATCTCTTACACAAAGCCCACGTTAGTGTTCCGCTCATGTCTCTTAAACAGCATTGCCAAAGTAGGCCAAGATAATAAAAAACATCCTTTAAGTCCTTAGTAAGGTTCATCAGACATATCTTTATAGAATCATAGAATCATTAAGGTTGGAAGAGACCTCAAGGATCATCCAGTCCAACCGTTCCCCCCCCCCACACACCTATTACCCACTAAACCATGTCCCTAAGTACCACATTTAACCTTT
>VWZZ01000473.1:147491-183781 GCA_013399095.1 Psophia crepitans
CTCCTCATAAGACTTGTGCTCCAGACCCTTCACCAGTTTTGTTGCCCTTCTCTGGACACGCTCCAGGGCCTCCATATCTTTCTTGTGGTGAGGGGCCCAAAACTGGACACAGCACTCGAGGTGCGGCCTCACCAGGGCTGAGTACAGGGGGACGATCACCTCCCTGCTCCTGCTGGCCACACTATTCCTGATACAGGCCAGGATGCCGTTGGCCTTCTTGGCCACCTGGGCACACTGCCGGCTCATGTCCAGGCGAGCGTCAACCAACACCCCCAGGTCCTTTTCCTCTACACAGCTTTCCAGCCACCCCGCCCCCAGCCTGTAGCGCTGCCTGGGGTTGTTGTGGCCAAAGTGCAGGACTCGGCACTTTGCCACATTGAACCTCATCCCATTGGCCTCTGTCCAGCGATCCAACCTGTCCAGGTCCCTCTGCATATAATACAGAAAAAAACCTATGTAAAAGTCCAAATACCATTCCAGGAAAGCTAGGAAGTTTATATTTAACGTATAAGGTATAATACCCCGCTAATGTCCAAGATAGACCTTTACCACCCCAATATATATAACCAATATCTGACACCTTCCTATCTGCTGTAACAAGGAAGGGAAAACATATTTGTGCAATCACTCCCCTGTCACACATCCTGTCTCTAGATAGCCCCAGTTCTTTTTTCCCCATCTTAACCACAAGCCAATCACCACACTGGGTGAAGAAATCCAGTCTTTACAACCTTAACCTAGTTTGTCTACGTGACCACCCACAATCTGACGACTACTGGAGGAGTTGAGAAACTGAATAGACATCAGCAAGGCGCTGCTGCAAATAGTGGGATCTGGCTCTGTGAGTAAGTCATCCAAAGAGAACGTGATTACAAAAAACACGGCTCACCGAATGCAGACCCTTTATTGGATTCGTTCTGTATAGATGTGAAGTTATTATATACATGCTGCCAAAACAGTCTTCACTGGTTTAAAGATGCAAAAGATAAGTTCAGAGGAAGTTACAAAATTCCTTCAAAATCGTTTAAAAATGTGAAAGGAAATATTTTAGGCATAAACACATTTACAGTAGTGGTCAAGTTAAACAAAGGCAACAGACTTTAAAAATAAAAGCTATGGATCTATCAAAATGTGACAGAAAAAAACCATTTTTTTTCAAGAGGGTTTGCCCTTCTACGTGTGTTAGTAGCTAAACAGAGTAAACATGCCTTCTAGCTTTATTCGCTGACCTCAGTTTATACTTATCTCACAGATTCTACAAAGCCACAGCAAATATTCTACTCTGGTACTTAAGTGAGAAAGGCCAATTGAGTTCATTGCACAACATAAGCTCCTTCAAACAGAGTTTCCACTTAATGGATATCAGGCTGAAAGCCACATAAAATTCTTCGAAGCTTGCCAGAGCTCCCGAGGCTATGTGTCAGGCCCTTCGCAGCCAGTCTTTAAAAAAGATTCCATTTGTCCCATCAGCATGGCATCTTTGCAACAAGTTCTCAATGCCATACTGGAAAACATAAAGGAAGAGATGAGCTGATGAAAGTCTGTGCTTCTCTCTGTCCACATATTGTGGCAATCCTTATGCAACCACACATGACTTTTGTGGCCTTGACAACATTTAATAACCTGAAGTTCTGTCAAATATAACTATTGCTCTTTGTAGAACACACACAGAGACTGTGAGTGACAGGTCCTCCACAGGCTGACTTTGCTAATGTCTCTTAGCACAGATTCCTTAAGTCTAGCTTAATCTGGACAATCTTTACATGCTCTTGATTAAACATGTGATCAAAAATCCAGGCCAAAATGCATGTACAAAGCAGCACATGAAGACCTGCCACCCACTAACTCATCTTTAACAAGTAAGCACAGTTCCTGAGATACAACAGACACAAAACCCCAGAAGACAGGGAAATGGCTCAATCCAGACCACTCTCGTATTTTATTTCATGTGATTCCCCCATCTCTGTTATGTTCATGACTTTGTCCTTCTGCAGGGCTGATTTCATTCAGTAGGTATTTTTGTTTGGTTAGAATGAAAAGACTTTAAATATTCTAGCTTCAAAAAGCTGCTGAAATTTAAGCTGCTGTGTATAACACCACTGGCTGACATGAGAAATTCTACAACACATTTTAGGGAATATTTGTAATAATGTATTTAAATTTTATAAACTTGTTTTGTAATCCTCCTTACTCAAGCTCAATTAACATCTCTTCTGTTGGAAACATCACCACACTAACAGTGCAATTACTGCCTTCCTGTTCTCTCAGCAGCTTAAAGTTACTTGGTCCCTAACAAAGTCAGGGTTACTTAAGCATCCATTATAGAAACTAAAATTCAATTGTCACAACTTTGGCAGCTGCATCTCTGTGGAGAGTAGAAAATTCCAAGGTCATTGACCACGTAAATAATGTTGCATTCTATATTCTGCTTTTGATTACGGACTGGAAATGTGTCCTGAAATATTTCACAAAGCATACAAAAATATATCAAAAACATTGAGAGTTGTTCAATTCACAGCTAGTGCTCTGTCCTTTCCAAAACTGGCATACTTTCCATTGCATTTCGACAACCCAGAGGGCCTAAGAGAAATTTTAATTAGCAGCCTGATCAGTTTTGAAACTCTTGTCAGATACAGACCTGGAAGTCTCTTCCACTGATTTGCAAACCTGATTTGCTCAGTGAGTACTGCCCAATAAATGGCTGCCTTTTAGTTATTATAAAACAAACTCCAAATCCAAACGAGGCCACTCAGAGACAGTATTGGAGAGGACACAAAGAAAACATTTGACTACCACAAACACAGGGTTCAAGGAAAGCTAGCTGGCACAGTCACTGAAATGTTGTTTGGGATATGGTCATGCATTTCCACCCCGCTACTACCAACCAAAAAGCTACAACATTTTTTAGATCCCTGTCATCCTGTCAGGGTAAGACCTTATTTCATGGTAGAATCTTACTTAAAGAGAGAGGCATTTCAAGTAAAGTGTCAGTTTTTATGATTTTTGAGAATATCAGACTCAAAACTCTTTATAATCATTAGCTGGGGAGAAGAAGCAGGCAAAGAGAGTTAGGAGTTTGTTGGTTTTTTTAAAGGAACAAGCAGATATGAAAGTACAGAAAACAAGAAAATAGAATGTCTTGAAAAAAGGTATGCATTTACTCCTTTTTGGAAAAAAAGGATATATTTATCCAGCAAACTGGATATCTGGGTGCTGCAGTCTGCAGAATACTGTGCTATATTCAGCACCACTGTTACTTTCATTTTACTTGTATGTGTACATGCATGCTGCATGTGCACATATAATCCTATGCAAGAGCTAAGGGAAGAAGTGAGACAGTCCTACCCCGGCTGAGGGATTTCTACCCCAACCAGATGACTCTGATTTTAGATGAATCAGTGTTTGAGCTGACAATCCTAGACAGTGTCCCTTTAAAGCCCTATGGAGATTTCTTTGAGGAAAATCATTAAATACTGTGTCTATAGCAAGGGTGGCCAAACACATCTGATATATATGCCCCTCGGAGATCACAGATTGAAGCTCTGGGCAGCAAACATCCCTGAATTACTCTCCAACACATTATGCTGACCCTGGCCATTAAGTCTCTCTTTGCCTCCTCATTGTACTTCTCGTTTCACTCTCCTTTTTGGGGTGAAATACTCCATTATTTCTGCTTTGTTCTGGACCCATCTCCTGTCTGTTTCTTTTGTTGCCACTGTTTAATAGGGACAAATAGAAGCAAGGGATTTCATGCTTAGTTGATTAAACACACACGCTTTCATGCAAAAATACCCTAAGTTAGTGCAACGTTAATGCTAACAAACCAAGCTTTCAGAGCTCTTGAAATCCAGAATTAAGGCTGAAAGCTGAACCATAACTCTGCTCCCCTCCCTCTCTTGTTTACATTTATGGATATGGTCTCCCTTTACATTTTATTTTCCAATTAAGATATCTTTGAACAAACAGGCTTCTTGTACCCAGCACACACTTATATCCAGAGGACTGGTTAATCATCTGAAACTGTTGATGAAAACTCAAGGAAATTATTAAAAAAGTCAAATTTACTCACAGCAGACTCCTTAGCTGTGATGTTGTATGAGATCACACAAGCACGAAAAAAAATCTCAAACCTTGAAGAGATAATTTGAAAGGTGTAGGGAAAAAACAAGGCAGATATTTATAATACTAACGATGGGAAACAACCGAAGACACCAAAGGAATAATTGAATGCAAATAACAAAATACTCAAGGTACCTAAATGAAATTACACACAGCTAGAAGCGAAGGGGAAAAAGGGTTCTACAACTAAATTTAAACTGTCTGAATATCTTATTGTTAAGTTAGTACAATACTGTTCATTTTATGGCTACCAACAGAGATGAAAGAATGCTCCCATAGCCACTGCCATCCTGAAGGGATGTTCAGCACAGATGAAAATACTAAAATACCAGTCACATTCTTTGACAGCCCAGCATGTCATTGAACAGTGACCACTATACTCAAGCTCCTCCTTCCCAATATAGACTAATAAAGATCCAAAATCCAATAAAGGGAACCCCAGATCAAGGCTTGCTAACCTACTGCACCACTCACCCCACAGGACAAAGTAATGCTCTTGTTTAACCTGGCTAATCTTCCTGAGTGCATGAGTGGTTCACTGGTTGAACCCAAAAGCACTATTCCTCTACAGGTGCCTACACATCTTCAATTTTATATCAGCCTGTGCTGCAGGAAGACAGGCAAGTATATGGCATTACAGACAGGTTAATATAAAACAGGACAGAAAAAACCAAACACTCAAGGAAGTGAGGCAGTTTTACAGAAGAAACAGAGTCCCGGTGATGTCTTACCTAATAGAAATGTTACAGGACACTAAAATAGCAACATAATTGTTTGGAGCAGGAATGTCAAATTCTCCCTTCAGACCACTAACAAAAGAAATACATTTGGATTCACTGGTTGAAATTATTCATCAAACTCCCTGTCAAAAAAGTCTTGGTATTTCAGAGGACCCCCACTTCTGGAGCCTCAAAAGGATCAATCAAACAGCAAATTACTTTCAAATTATGTTTTTTTTCTCTGTGTAGTCACCAGCTGAATATGACATAAGACACAAGCTCAAGTACCAAAACCAGACAAACAACACAGCTTTATTAATTCTTAGACATATTTAACAACTTTGACATATTTAACAACTCTGCTACCAGCGGAGAAGGCTTGAAGGAAATAAGGTCAAGAAGAAAGAGCTGGCTGACTTCTGACAAGTCAGATATGATACCACTGTCCAGAGCATATCACTTCAAAAGATTTCATGGTCATAATGCATTCTTTCTTTGAGTGATGACAATACAAACAACAGTAGGTTGAATTCTGTTCAAAATCTAGAACATCTGGGTTTCTAGAGAAAATAAAGCCTTCAGTATCTCAAGGATAAAATAAAAGGTTGCAACTCAGTTTTTGATGGTTAATCTGCTGGCTGCCACACTGCCACACTGCACAAGGATGAAGGACAGTACCTTCAAAAATGAGCCTCTCTGAGACTCCCTATAAATAAAAGCAAACCAAAATTGTAACACTCCACTCACACTGTGCTTACAGTAAGTATGAAGAAAAACAGTATCAAGTCCTTAATGTACTCAGACAGTCAGTGCAGTAGCATGATTTAAAAGCCTACATAAAATAAAATAGCACATGGCTATGATAAACCAATGCTGAGTCAGCAAAACAGTTAAACACATGCACAGGTGCTACTCTGAACAGGACAAGACAATTACTCACTTCACTGCAGTGTCAAATCAAGCTCCAAGGGAGCTGTCAGACACTTCTAGGTTTCATCAAGCGTAGAACTATTGCCCAAGTTGCTTCCTCTCTGACAGTTTGTTTTCCATTTGTTCTGATGCACGAGACTAACGCATCTCTTTCAACCCACCAGTCCATTCACATTTAACAGCAAGGGACAAAGGGCGACAAAAAAGATGAAGGACAGCATTTGCAAACAGTTTGTTTCACAACCTACGGAAACACAATCATACTAAAAAAGTCCTGACGAATCATTGAAAATACCAGCAAAAAGGGCAGCAGCAGTATCACTGAAATGTGCAAAAGTTAAGGATGTGGCATATCCTGTCACTTCTAGTTTCTAGTAAAGATGAAAGGTATACAAACATTTTATTAATTTTTTTAATATCATATCCCTCCCACTCCCCAAAAAAACCAGCTTAGAGTTTTCAGGCTTCCCAGAAGTCATCCCGTTACAATTTTTGAGCCAAATCATAAAAAGCTTTTCATGATTCATGTGTGTTACAAGATGGGTAATGAACTCTTCTCTTCTGTCCAGCATAGCATGAATGATTATTTGTGTTCTATAAGCTCCTGTGGGATCACAAAACCAGAAAGAAGCATAGACCACTTTGTGTTCTTTGATTTTTCTAATTAAAGCTGGCTACATGTCACCTAAATGCAACAGCACACACAGTTTGCTTCTTCTCCCTGAAGTTATTTGGTACATAAGACCCTGGCCATCCATATTTGCACATGGCATACATAGTAATACTTCTGTAATAAGAGGATTTATGGAAACAGCAGAGTGATATATCCAAATCCCATGCCCACAAGGGTCAAAGAACTTCAAAGAAACAAAATTAGAGAAATGCTTCAGGTGCAAACAGAAATCCAGATGTACACTAAATGAAGAAGGTAAATGAAGATTTGCATTTTATTTCATATATTAAAAAAAAGAAAAACAAAGCTGCTGCTGCTGTCCTACTCTGAAATTGCTAGGCAAATTCAAAGTACACTAGGAGAGTAAAACCCATCACCAAATGTGAAGTGAGATTTCTTAAGTTACAATAGGATTTATGCAGCAAAAAGGGTCTCAAAAAATTCAATTAAATTAAAATAAACACAACAAATTCATTTTAAACATAGCTGGGAATAGCACAAGGAATGGTGAGGTATGATGAACAAGAAAAGTGTGCCCTCATGCACTAACAGCCAACTGATCTCAAAGGGATTCAGGTGATGCCAGTTAATACATCCCTGAGAAAAGCAGCAAGAACTGAATTCCTCCACCCACTGTACCAGTAACATTACAGAAACAGACAAAACTCAGAGCATTTTTTCAATTCAGTTTCAGCCCACACTTTCAGAGTTGTTGGGCATCATATTCGTAACTAAAACAAAACAGCTCCTGGGCTGCATGCATGTATCAGAGTATCAAAAAGCAAAGGAACCTAGAAAAATTCCAAGTGTGTTTTGAGGAAAAAAGAAGAAATAGCTAATGTTCACTTAAAGCAGTATTTCCTCTAAGATTAAGCCCGAGGATATGTCTTGTTTTTTCTTATGAACAACTCCAAAACTAACATTTACCAGCAAATCTGAGAAAAAAAAGAGGAGAAATCTCTAAGGACAGCAGACCAGACTACTTTCTATAAAGTCTGGTCTTTCTGAACATGTTCATAATGACGTAGAATAGTAACTACAAAGAGACTGTGGGTATCAGTAAAAGTAAGAAATCTGTACAAAAAAACAAAACAGGAGAGAAGGATCCATTGACAAAGTAAAAGCCTTAAAGAGTTTTGGAATTATTTTGCAAAATACCGTAGAGCAACATTAAACAAAATTATCATAGTGTGATGGTACATTAAAAAGGAAAGTACCATTTCAACTGTCAGTGTTCCCAGCTAATAATTCTCTTTGTTCATACAGTACAAGAAACACATCGCAGCAAATTCAGGCATTAACCAACCAACAAATTAGCAAACCAATGAATGCTGTAAAATTATACGAGAAAGATATCAATACAGATTGATGCAAAAAAAAAGTTACTAAAATAGAAACAGTCTAAGCAGTTAATGTTTAAATATGAGTAAAAAACATTACTAGTGTACTTGCAGTCTAACAAGAGGTAAAGGGAGGATTTAGATAGGAGGTGGACAGAAGAACAAGAATAGCTGGATTTCGCGAGCAGCACAAGTCCTGTGACAAAGAAGTTCTTCTGCTTGGAACACTGAAGCCTAGAAGCTTTCCAACACTACAAAATGGACTAAGAATGACACCGGTGTTGATGGAGATGCAAATGGGAGAACTCATGGGCATGATCTATTATGAGTTCATACATTATCAATCTCCAGCATTGAATTTGAAGCATATTGTGGTTTGACCCAGCCAGCAGCTAAAACAACCACACAATCATTTGCTCACATCCCTCCCCCGCAGTGGGATGCGGGAGAGAATAACAAAAAAAACCCAATCTCAAACTCATGCGTTGAGATAAAAAGAGTTTAATAGGACAGAAAAGGAAGAGAATAATAATAATCACGATGATAACAGACTATACAAAACAAGTGATGCACAGCACAACTGCTCAGCACCCACTGACCAATGCCCAGCTAGTTTCTGAGCCACGATGCTCCCTGGCCAACACCCCCAGCTTACATAGTGAGCACGACGTGGTATGGTATGGAATATCCCTTTGGGCAGTTTGGGTCGGCGGTCCTGGCTGTGCCCCCTCCCAGCCTCTTGCACACTCCTGCGGAAGGCTCGTGCCTCCTCCCTGGCAGGGCCTGGGAAGCTGGGAAGCCCTTCCCTTGATTGTAAACACTGCTGAGCAACAAGTGAACACCGGTGTGTTATCAGCATTATTCTCATCCCCAACCCAAAACACAGCACTGTACCAGCCGCTACGAAGAAAATCAATTCTGTCCCAGCTGAAACCAAACAAAAAGTATTATATAGACTATGAACATCTCTTATTCATTAGGTTCCCAATGAAGGATTTTGACTTGTATGTGCCCTTTTCATTTTACTTTCCCAGCGTGCTGTATTTACAAGAATAAGAACATCTAAGAGAGTATCTATTTTGACTTAGGCAATATGAAATATGTAGTAACACATACAGGGACCTCTCTTCCCTCCTATATAGCATTAGAGTTTTTCTTGGCTAGCACAGCACATTACTGCTGTGTGAGGAAACAGAAGACCGACTCACACAAAAAACATTAATCCAAAATATACAATGAAAGGAAGGCATATAAACAAAAATTTCTTCAAATTTTAATCAATGAGAGCCTCTTTGAATGTAAACCAGGTTTTGCCTCAATCAAACTCCTAATGAGTTATGTTTGGGAAACTTCAGCCATTGAAAGCATCTCATGCTCAAACACAGGCATTTTGCATTTCTCCTCCACTGCAAGTTTGGTTTTGGGGTTTTTTTTGGCTATATACCTACAACCACCATCAGCTGTCACCAATCTGTTTGCTGATGAAGACTATTGGTTGTTTCGATCATCTGGAACTGTAAATTAGAACTGTCAAATATGTCAGTGCTCAGTACGCATGGATCACGGACTATATAGCCTTTAAACTCTCTCAAAGAGAAACTCAACAGGTGCTCTGCTTCTAGTGCTTCCATGTTTGGGGAACGCAACTCAATTTGAGATGGGGATTCTTAGCTGACCAGGAAGGGAACAGCTCATACAGAGCAAGAGGTCAGCAACAGATATAAGCTGTTTTCCTATGCTGACACTGTTAAAAAATGTAAGCCAACAAAAAAAAAACAAAACACATATCCTCACACAACAACCACACTGATCTGTCCAAACAAGATTTTTTTTAATAAACGTTCATCTGCATCCCTTCTCCTATTAATCTACCTAAGATAGGTGGGGGGGCAGGAGGTGGGAAGAGAAAAGGTAAAGAATATTTTGTTGATAAATTCTGGACACACTTAGAGGCTAAGCTGCCTTTCAAAAGCCACAGCTGAATTTGAACTGTTTTGGGGGAAAACAGGAGCTGACAAGAACCAGCTTTATTTTTGGTGAAAACATAGATAATTGTGGCCTTGCTCACAATACAGCCTGCCACATAGCTATGCCTACTCACAGGTATGTCAGGATACCCCCTCTGCAGTGAGGACAGTCCAAAGCAACAAGTTTCTCCTGGTGAAACTATAACGACTTTTTATCTGTTTGGGAGCACGAAATCCTGAAAACCACAGGACGGTATCACTATGCTAGATAATTTTTTGGAGGTTGAAAAGATCCACTTTTATTCTCAGAGCTGCTGAAAATCTTTTGAGGGGATTCAAATTTTTCTCCTTTGGGTGGGTGCACTGTCCAAGCAGCTCTACCAAATGCACACTTGTAAAGGGAGTAAAAGCCCTCAGCCTGAAACCTTCCTGTGCCATCCTTTCCCTAGTGCTACTGTCTTCACTGACAGTGTGCTGGGTGTCTTGTGTTTTCAGATAATTATTATGCAATAGTTCCATAAACATTCTCAAGTTAAGAAAGCAGCAGGTTGTTATTTATGAATGTACCTTATGTTGATGCAATACAATCATAAATCCAAGCAGAAATCAACTCAACATGCTTATTCAGATAACTGAGCACAGCTCTGGAGTGCTCTGTCCCTCACCTGCTTTAATGCACAGCTCTGAGAAACTTAATACTTATCTAAGGAGGCTGCGGATACCTCAGAAAGAACTGACTCACTGCTTCTTACCGGAACAAAAATTTTACCATTTATTCGAGATCAGCACAAATCTTGACAAGCTGGGAAACACCTCCTGGATATAGAGAAAATTTCACTGAGGACCAGGGACAATTGCCGTAACTATGAGAGTCTATCAGAGAAACATAAGCAATGTGGAGCTGGTGGCATAATTCAGAGTGAGACAGTGAATAAAAACAGGCTTAAGAAATGGAAGATAGCTGTCTTTTAGAGACTAAGACATATGATTAGTTGTAAAAGCAGAACACTGGCTTTAACTCAACCTTTTTGTTTAAATTCACTTCCCTAAGGACCGGCATATTATTAAAGAATCGTAATAAAGAACTAGAAGCTGGGATTTTATAATATAAAGGTACGATAAGGAAACAACTTTTACACTGAAACTTCAGTAACTGCCAATTACCTTCATATCATTAGATCAGTATTTTTGAAGCACAAGGAATGCATAGAGTACGAAAAGTGGTGCACACAATTTTTCTGATGCCACAGACATTTTTGACTGAAGAGGAAGCATTCACAGCTCACAAGTATTTCTCCAAAGCAATTTAGCACAATGAAAAGGTACAATAAGGCACAGAATATTTCATACCATTTTATACCAGGATTAAGGAGTGCAGCACAGTTTGATTATGTTATTGGGTAATAAAATTACAAAGTGTAGGATTTAAGAAGAAATTAATTCCACTAACGTGTCAAATAAAGATCACAGTAGCTAAAAGAGCACCAGAAGTATTTTACTGTACTAAGCAATAATAGCATAGTTCTCCTCATTTTAAAAAAGAAAAGTATAGATGATAGTGTTTCCTCATCCTTGCAAGAAATGCATAAGCTCATGTTATCAAGCTTATTGCTACAAAAGCATACAATCACAAATTATACCTTAAAGAGATCAGTGCTTAATCAGGAAGAAATGGCAATTTATAAAAGCAGAGGAAGAGAGATATTTGAGTATTTTGGAACAAATATCATAAACATTCATGAAATTAAGAGACATTAACCCTTGGTTTCCTAGTGGGCTGCACAAGATCCTAATCTCATACGTAGGTGGAACCATCATGTATTTAGATGACCTTCCAGTTGGTAGATTTGCAGAACGAAGACAAGAACAAGGTGCTGGTACACTACTATCACTCAAAACACGACCTCTGCGGAGCAGTAGGAAGTCAAAAATCTGCCCCAAACCCCACAGCTCAACAGAGTAAGAGTTGATAGTGGGGCATTAGCTCTACATACAGCCTCCTTCAACTTGCACACATAAGCAGGAAATAGAGCAGAGTTTCTGCATAGATACTGAACCAAAGGAACTAAAAAAAGAGGAGATCCTCAAAGACTCCAGTCACTTTCAGCTCTGTGGGTTGAAACCAGAAAGATTAGCATTTGAAGTAGTTACTGCAAAAGAATGCTTTCTACTAATTTTCATACAAGCAATTTATAGCCTATATAAATGAGAAAAAAATACCCTTTGCAGTTTTCTGGCAAGAGGCAAAATTTCTCATGCCCAGTGTAAAGTATGAGCCCCTCCGTCTCCTGCAACAGAGGAGCTGAAGCACCTGCAAATTGTGTTAGGTCACCTATCCTCAACTGATGAATACCAAGGAAATCAAACTAAAAAATATGGAGCAACATAAAAAAGCATAAGCCTCACCATTCCTCAAGCCTCCTCCAGTCGGGCAGAATGCTGAAGCAGAAATTCTATTAACTACACTGCTCAAATCTGAAAATTTGTCAACAGCTACTGTCTCCCTATTGAATTTTCCAAATTCAGGAAACTAAAACACCTCAGTTCTTTTAAGCAATTAAGTGCACTCTCTAAACCTGGAACAACACACCTGGGCAGACAGTTCAAGATGAAGCAAAAACATAAGAAATTCTAGTGAATACATGCTGTCTCAGGCTCACAAATCTAAATGCATTTTCCTTAAACACACTGAAAGGCCTTCGATTAGTATGAGGCAAACTGTGATTTCCAAAGCTAATGTTTGGAAACTAATGTGCCATTGCCTTAATTTTTGAAATAACAAATTGGCAGGGAGTTGGGTTATTTTTTAACTTTGTTCTTAGAAACAAGCCAGAAAATTTTATTAAACCTATTTTTAAACATAGCTAACCTCACAAAGTTGAGGATAATGTCAGCCTGAAAAGTAAAATTCAGCCAAAGAGCTGAAAAAACCCCACCTAAGAATACTAGCAGGAAGGGGAAAAACTATGTTGTTATTCATGTATTACTTCTAGTGAAATACCACTGAAGTCCAATGTGATCCAAACCACAGTGCAATCTGTGTAAAGCAGCAAAGATGAAGTTCCATACACTAAGGAGAAGTAATAATTACATGGTGCTTTTTTTGTTATTTTGTTCAGACTTGGAATTTTGTTTTGGGACTGATTCAATCTATATGTAGTTCAAAAAAAAAAGCAGTCCTTCAGTATAGAAACACGGTCTAAAAAAACTGACTAAATGTAAATTTCAGTTCTAGTTTTCTTCTTAAAGGCAACAGAAAATATGAGAACATGATTGTGATGTCCCTGTAGCACAAGGAAACTACAGTAATTTAAAGTAGTTCATTGTAAGAGGACACAATTGAGCTTAAAAGTCTTATATTTGACTCTTGTCCAGAAACAGGAATCAAAATGAACTATTAAGCTGTAGTCTAAATGTTTGAAGATTTTTCAGCTGGGGACATTTATGCAGCCTTAAATGGTAAAAACAGTTAAGTCCTATCCCAATAATAATCCTAAGAAAAATAATCTTCTACAAATAAGATGAAGATAAAGTTCCAACAGACCATAAATTGATTTGGAAATGTTCACATTAGAAAAATCACACTGACAGCAATAAGCACAGTGTTGAATAGTATGAAACCAGGTAAACATTTTTGCACTAAGTGTACATATGAAGTCCATTGTAAAAACATTAAAACCTACTTGGACTTCCAGGCACACCGAAATATTTTCATGACAAATGTATCATGATTCTTCTTCCTGCTGTCTAATGCTTTTCTCTTCTGCTAAGACTTACATTCCAGCCTAATAGCAACATATTTTCTACTCCAATCAACCATACTGTTCAGTGGTATTTCCTAGAAAAATTTTTCTTATGTGTCAGATAAATACAGAAGAAAATCCTTCAGGGACAGCTTGATATACCACAGATTCCAGTTGAAATAATACTGAAGCAAGAAATTAAGAATTTCCTTAGTGAACCTACCAGCACAAAAAATGGGGTAAAAGTATAGACATTTTAGCAAAATTTAACTGTATCAGGCATGTGACTTGGACTTCACTCTATAATTTTAAAGCTATGTGGACTCAGTAGTATCAGTAAAGTCACGCTGTGGGAAAGATCGACTGCAGTAAAAATAAACTGAAAAGCTCTACACAAGGATCATTAATGGTACTGCACTATTACACGATCATGCATGTTTTATTTGGAAAAGAAAAGCAGCTCATATGTGGAATTTTGGAAAAGCAAAGTCCTATTCATAATTTTCTGCTTAAAAATAATTCTGTGGTACCTGACTAGACAAAAAACAGTGAGAAAAATATTTACCTTGCAGGTGGACACAGAATCTCAGTAAGAGTAAACAAAAATTTTTTTCTTCTTGCGGAATTTGCTGAACTTCTATCAAAGATTAAACATGCCACTAAATCAAACTGCACATAACAAAGAATCGTGTGAATTTGCAGTGCAAGTCATCTATCAGTGTTCTTATACAAACCTGTGCTGCCCACATTTTCAGGAATTAGACCTGCAAGTTTCCCCAGTTTTACACATGTTCAAAGAATTTAACATTATTAGACTGTCATAAATGACTTAAGATTTTTGGCAGGCCATCTGCTGTAATAGCTTTGAATTTCCCTTAAGTGCTTACTGTGGATGACTTATTTTAACAAGAATTAACACTACCTTGTGGCTCAGACAAAAATCTAAACTCTTAACTCCTTTGCATCACTAACATGCCAAGTGAAGGACAATATCATATATGTGGTATTTGCTTAAGGTGAATTAAGATGCATGATATGTTACACATATTGGACAGTCTTTCAATTTTAACTTGAAACTACTAATCCTTCTAAAGCAGAGTAAGACCATCTCCATATACTTGGTCTGTGAACTTTGTATTTTCTCGTCAGCAGAGTAAGAACTCCAGACATTTTTAAAAGAAATACTTTGCCAGTAACAGAAGGGTTAAAAAACAAACGAGATTACTAACGCTTACCATTCCAGAAATTCCAACTATATTTGACAAGTCATATCAGTCCTATTCTGCATTCCAAATTTCCGCAATACTCTTTAGTTTCAGTGTAAGAACCATCATGAGTGGAAGATGGGTTGGCTCATAATGTTTCCTGTGTTGGTTGCACTCTGCATCTACTTTTTTACTGTAGTATATAGAAGAATTTAACCAATCTTCCCAGAAAGAATACCAGCAAGTGGAGCTATTTCAGTGGCTCATTAGCTACTTACTAAAACAGACTTCATCACTGATATCTTAGGACAGTGAAAACAAAAACCAGATTGCATGAATTTGTTTTTAAAGAACCTGATGTCATAATTTTTTGCCATTATAAACTGATACTGAGAACAAATACTGGCAAAGAAAGCATACATCCTATACTTCTTGATTCCTCCACTTCCCCTGCACAGGAAAAAATACTGCTTTAACTAACATTGCAGAATCCTCCGCTTCGGATGAGAAGGTCTCAAAAATGAATGAGAAAAATCTTTTATATTCTCTTATGTCACGGGGAGCAATCTCAGTTTGTACTTTTCCAACCACGTTTTCCCCTCCAAAAATACTGACATAATGATCCCGCAGTTTTCAACCACTTTACACTGTTTATCACATGGCAGAAATGTCAGCCATACCCTTTAGCATCTCATACTCATTGGCTTGAGTATTCTCCATGTTGTGCATGAACAAGCATGCAACCTTGCCCATTCTCAACACACGGAACTTAGGACTTGCAGCACGGTGGGAAATTTCACTCAGAAACCTGAGCATCTAAAAGTTTTAGACACATTCAGCATCATGATGGTGAAGTCTCCTATAGTATTTCAGTGGCTTTTCACACACCTAGTGATTCTACTTTTCTCTTTACTAATTGAATCAATATTCAAATAGTATCTTATTACAGAATTTTTAATTCATAAGTCTGTAGGAAGAGATTTTTAGAACACTGCATCAAGTTCCAATTGGTTTATTCCGTACTTTTTTGTAGCCTAATAACACAGGAAATCGTGCTTAATTCAGTTCAGTCAACGCTTCCATCCAAACCCCCAAAGAAAAGTGTTTCAATACTGAAAAGCCACTACTCACTCATTAGTGCTTATCCTACATCACATCATATCATGTTAAGCTGTACTGCATGGTAAAGGCCAAGTTTTCATTTTCAGTACCAACATATGCTACACCTACATGGGGCCCATCAACACTAACCTGTGAAGAAGAGGAGAACTTTACCTATGGTAATAACCTCCCTCATTCCTTCAGAGGGATTTGCTTGTTTGGTTGGGGGTGAGAGGGGTATCATAATTTTCTTTTGCAATTGCCACTTCTAGACACCGATATGCTATGGCTTTCAAATCAGACTACTGAAAGGACTGCCACACCCGAAAAAGAGAAGGAGGAATTTGGTTTGTTTTTTAAATTGGGAACTATTTGTAGTACTCCTGGATGCTTACATAGTAACAGTAGCTAAAACTCTTGCCATCTTTGGCTGTCCAGGAGACTACACCCCTTCTCCAGGAATGTGAATTCAAGCATAGTGATCCATGTATTCATCACCCTGAGGCTGAGTATCACCACGCGCTACACCCCAGGGATGAGGTGTTTCAACTGAATCAACAGGCAGCCTGCCCTGTGAAGCAGCGCGTGGAGATTGCTCACCCGCGCCGGGCTGCCTGCTGCTCTGTTACCAGATTCTTTCCAAGATCTGGTGCTTGATTTCATGCTAATGAGTGGGAGTGGATCCATTTCCTCATGAATTCTGTGATGATGGCAGTTGAGAGATCATCTGTATGGGCCAAATCAGGGGAGGGAGGCTCATTTCCACAGCAGCTGACTTCAGCAGTGAAATACTTGTGGTCATGTCTCAACCGCAAAACAATTATTAGTTCAGCAAAATTTCCTTTGCGATAGCAGTGTGATTGTAGGAGCAGTTTCAATGACTACAAAAAAAAAAAAAAAGCACCATCTCAGAGCGCTGAGACTGAGTTTCAGTAGGCATTCATATTGCATTACCACGTATTTTGAGCATGTATGCCTGAAACATTTTTGTGTCAACAAAAAATGGTATTTAGGAAGTTGCATGGAAAGGTTATGAAAAATGCAACAAATGCTGCGTTACACAGAAGTAAGAGCAGAGAGGGGCCAAAAAAACCATGACAGATTTCTTTTACCCAATTCTGGTTTTTGCCAGTTGGAAAGTAGTTAATACAAGATAGGCAAAATAAATTGGTAACTAAATCAAAGCAGTAACCACTCCACGGTTTAGATTCCCCATGTCTTCCCTGCTCCAGCTACTCTCCTAGTTTTCTGCTCTATCAAAGCAGCTACTCACGTCAGTAATTCAGTGCTCTTTGTTAGTCAGGTCTTGTATTAAAAAACATTTTTTAGCCTTGATGCTAGATTTTTAATACTGGCTACTTATATGCAGCTCTGCACATCAAGAATGCTATTGTGCCACTGCAGAAAAGTAACTACCTAAGGCACAGGCTTTAGAAAGCAATCACTGCAGATTCTGGGCAATATACCAACAGCTCCAGTGCATCAGGACCAGGCAGAGGAAGAGAACATAACATTGTCCTTTTTCAAAAGCGGGGTTTTACTGGTTTAAAAATAAAACAAGCAATGTACCTTACACAGCCACAGCAAGTTCAAGTGACAATGTAGAGCAGCACACAAACAAGTGATGCTTCAGCCCTTTCAGATAATGTACCCCAATAAAAAGCAAACATGAATTAAGTGGATTCTTACTACTCCTGTATATTATATAAATGCAGGATACAACTTAGCCTAACTTAACTCAGTGAATCTTCACATACGGGTTAGTGCTTACTTTACTTACATTGTTTATAAATCAGTTTTAATTAAGCTACAACCTGTGCAAAGACTAGACTGTAGCTCAGCATGTACTTACTATCAAAAAGCCATAAGGAAACAAATGAGAAATCTATGAACAGAGCCTGAAAACACCGCTTACCTATTTGATAGTCATTAAATAAAAATCCACCTGGAGAGTCAAAAGAATTAAGACATCTATTTTCATACAGCTGATTATTCTAACATGAATTTCAGGCTGCCCTGGTACGTGAAAGCCGAGTAAGACTGTCTCCACATGCTTCGTCTGTGTACTTCGTACCTCTGGTCAGCAGAGTAAGAACTCCAGAGACCTTTAAAATAAACACTTTGCCAGTCTCAGCAGGGTTAAAAAACAAGCAAGATCACTAATGCTCACCATTCCACAAATTGTCTTTGTCAACGCCCTAACTTTCCTAAGTGAAATTAAAATCAGTCTTGCAACTCTAAGCCCGAAATGCAGCAGCATATTAAAAAAAATAAATCCACTTCCCTTTGCTACTTTGTTACAAAGCCAATCTTCATTTCCCACTTTCAGAACAGGCATTTGATAATGCAAATGTTTCAGACGTAACATTTTTTCCTTATGTTTCAGAAGACAATATTGCCAAAAGAACAAATTCCTATTTGTTCAAATTTATTTTGTACTTACACTGCATGTGGCATAATGAATATGCCAACTCTCAAAAAATCACGCTGCAGACTGAGTTGCGTCCTCTGCTAAAAGAAATCTTACTTATAAAATCTAACAAGACCACAGCAGTACAAACACAGAATAATCTTTGACACAATCTAAAGCAATGAAGATATCCAGATAAATGTCCTGGGATCGTTCTGAAGGGTTACTTGCAGATGTAAATGGAGTGAGGACAAGATACAAAGGACAAACTTAAGCCTGAGAGGTTCAGACTGGATGTAAGAAAACACTTTTTCCCCCCCACGGGAACAGTCCAGCAGTGTCCTGGGAGACTCTTCAGTCCTTATCTTTAAGGGTTTCTTCCACTTGGTTTTCAAGACCAGAACTAAGCTGAATACAGCTTTGAGTATCTTAGACCTCAAGCTGACCCTGCTTTCACTACAAGGTTGGACTACAGACCTTCTAAGATCCCTTCCAACTCCAATTGTCCTGTGAAAGCAATACAAAGCCTACAGAGCTCTCCTCTGCTCTTTCCTCTACACAAATCTCAGGTGACAACATTTTCCAACAAATACAGTTTGTGAGTTGGCAGTGCCCTCATAAAGCTACCATCACTAGGGAAGGCCCTCATAAAAGTTTGAACAACTTAATTTGAATAGACTTCCACAGACACCTCACTCCAATATAGGTATATTGGCTCACTCCCAGTTTTGCCTCAGTGCTCAAACCCAAGCACCCCCATGAGCTTAGTCACAGGGTGAGTACCCACTGCCCAAGTTACTGTTTCTTTACCAGGGAAAACATCACTAGGGGTGTGTCACAAAGGCGAGGGGTTTTTTCCCTTTGTTTTTAGGGTAAGGGGGGACGAGAATCTTCTGCCATACTAACGGAACAGTCAAGCATCTGCCTGTGCTTCTGGGAGAGCTGTGGGACAACTCTGAAGGACTGCCAGATCTATTCGGTATCCTCATTTGTGCAGTGGGCAGGTTGCCAGACTGAGTTAAAACAATACCTGAGGTCTAGTTTATATTCCCACCTGGGCTAGCCAGCCGGGATTTAAAACACTCGTAAATTTGGGTGTGAAGGCGGCATGCGTTGACAAGGGATTAGGCCATGGCTTCTAAGGACTTCTCTTTTGATGCAAGGTCAGCTGAAGCAGCTCCACTCTCCCCCTCACCCTGAACAGACAGAGGCAGGGAGGGGCAGAGGCAGGAGCCTGTGGCTGCACTGCAGCTGAGGTGTTAGTGCTGGACCCGGGGCCTCGGGAGCGGTGGCCCAGCCAGCAGCAGGGTGCCCCAGGGCTCTGTCGTCAAAGCAGGCAGGCAGCCGGTACTGCTGGTGGGCTGTCCAGGACAGGCTGCTGCTCTCAATTCATTCTTAAAAATCAGGGCCCTCTCTGAGCTGCTCACCTGCTTCTCACCATTGACTCCACTGCTCTGCCTCCATGCCTCGTACACCACTTGCCATGGCCTGTTTCCTCCCCGCTCCCATCTCTCCTCACTTGCAGAGGTAAGAGGAGATGGTGGCACCTTTTTTTGCAGTTAATCACCTGTCAATAAAATCTCCTTCAAAAAAATAAAACAACAGTGACTCCCGCAAGAGCAAAGTCCAACAAAATGTCCTAGGTCTGGCTGCTTGCGCATCTCCAGAGTTAAATAATGCTGGTGGGCCACCTCCTTCTAGAAGGGCGTACTGGAAGGAGCATCTCGGGCAGTTACGACAGCAGAACCTGCACTGCCAACCAGCGGCTCCAAAGCTTTCCTTCTCCACCCCAGTCACACACTCAGGGAGCAGAATGACCCTCGCTGTGGCACTGGGGACCTCTACCTCTCAGCACTGACAATGGTTTGTAATACACCAACCTCAGGCACCCACGTGAGTTCGGGCCACACATCCCACTATCCTCCTGCGAACTCGGTTGGACCAAATATTTTGATATGAGTCCCTCTGTTACTGTTTGTAAGTTTAGGCTGCCCCAAAAGGGAGATGTAGGGGGGTGAGGAGGGAGGATGACACAACATGGGACACGGATACCAAAAAACCAAAATTACAGTGTGCACCCTTTTAGCCCATCTCTGATAAGGAACACAGGTGTGTTCAGATCAGTGAGCCACATTTATTAGTCAGCAATGCTTACATATTGTCTTGCTGTAGAAATAATGATTCTGGAAAATTTAAACTGTCCATATAAAATGTTTTAGTTGATTGAGACAAGTTAAGAGAGCATTAAGTAACATTTCATCCCACGTTTTCACCATATCAAAATAAACCAAAGGATGTTCAAAGAAAAATCTCAATTTTTAAACTTCAAAAGAAAAATACCCCATCTAAAGCCTCCAAGGCTGGGTAAGGTTTTCTAGTGTAGTTTCCATGAGCAAGGAATAAAAAGTACCCAAGTATAACTTAAGAGTCTCTAAAAAAAAAAAAACAAAAACCAACCAAAAAAAACCTGCCTGTGTTTATTGTATGTATGTAGATGCTTCAGAACATCCAGAAACCAGAATAAAACCACAGTGAAATTAAAATGCTTATTCAGCTGTTTAAATGGTGTATTAACATTAGTTTATTATAAGTTTATATGGAAAATTAACCAGTTAATTAAAATATCTCAATGCAACATAAGCTTATTTTGATAAAACTGGAGCATAGGAAAAAAAAAATCAGAACCGGGATATATATATGTATATATCTCTTGTTCTACTTAAAGACAGTCAGAAAATTATGTTGCCACAGAGGCATGGCAAGATACAATATAGAAACAATGACTGACAACCTATTAGTCCCAGTAGCCATAGATAACATCCATAAGAAAGAATGGAAGGAGGTAAAAAAACCCAAAACCAATGAACAGCTCTGTGTGTTCTCACATAAAGGAAAAGAATTCTTATTCTGCTGTTAAAGATATTTCTCCGATATCTTATATTCTTTTCACTAAAGAATTCACACAAAGGAAAGTTGTGTAAGAGTCAAACATATTCAGACCACAGAAATCACAGAATTCTACCCAACAAACAAAGATTACACCATCACAATCTCTGACCATGGATTTGCAAAGAATAAACTCGTTGCTTTTCCCAAGATTCAGTGGTACGCTGCTGCTGCGTAGCTGAGAGGTTGTGAGCCCCCAAAACAGCGCACAGGGAGCACACGGCACATTTTGTGGGAATACTGAACTGCCTGCTGGAGAACCAGCTCCCATTTTCTCGCGCTGATTCCTGTCAATTAATATTTATGTATTTACTTTTTATTTACATATTTACCAGATATATTTACTTTCTTCCAATGTCAAAAAGCTCCTTCAAGCGAGAAAAGTAGCAAAAGCAGAGGATAAAACTGTCAATTAAATGGCCTTATATTCAATTCAATTCTTGTTCTTACTCATGATCAGTAATAATTATTCCTAGTAAATGGGGGAGAGACTTTCCAAAGCACATACCACAGACAGACTTGCAAATTAATTCAAGTATTTTGTAAAATTGTTTCTTCATTAAGTGGTAGCATTCCCCAAATATTCAGTTTACTATAACATCTGGATCCTTTCATCATCCCATTAGTCCCTTTGCTATTCTTGAAATATCCTTATAACAGGAAAACATTTTCCAAACATGCTCTGGCATGTTCAAGCCCAAAACTCACCACTGCAATTCAGCTATTTGAAATTTACACCACCTCATTTCCACCATCAAATGTATCAGCATGTCCAGCTTAATTTAAAATTTCCCCAACACTCCTGCTTAGCATTCCCACTGCAACACAAATTATTAATGCCCTAAAAAAATAAAAACAAAAAGATACCTCAAACCCCATGACATTTGGCTTATTTTAAATATGCTCTCCTCAAAATCAGCTCTCCCTTAGTCAACGATCAGTGGTTCTTACACTGCATAGTAGCTATGACCCCTACATTTGAGGTGGCATGATCAAAGGAGTCCTGGCCAGACTTGGAAAAACATTTCCTCTGAGAATGGACATACTGCCTGTCAAAAGGTTATTCCCACTGCGGACAGGGAGCAGCTCGTATTACTCCAGTGTAACATGAAAGTGCAAAATCTAGCTGTAGCAATCCACATACATGTTTTTCTTTCCAAAAAGGGCATATGGGAGACACTGACTGGAACAGAACATCCGTATTATCATTTGAAGGGATGGGACGGACGGGTGAGGGAAAGCTTCACTAATCAATCCAGCTGTAGGAATCAGCCTCTTAAAAAAACTACTTTAAAATTTCTGCCTCTTGCCACAGCAATCACTTGTCTTCAGCTGCTTTCTTCCCCTTCAGTTAAAAATTTATATATGCAAATATACATCTACATGTAGATAATCGCACACATACACACGATCAGACTTTACGCTCTGCGGAAGACAAAATAACTTTGGAGGCGTAAATCTTAATGTCAATGACAGGAAGGCTTTGGTGAACCATTACCATAAATCTGACAAACGCTAATTTGATGGGTGGCTGTATCTGTCTGCTGCAAGACCAGTCTAGACAGTCTATTGAGAAATCCTAAAACACAACTGTTTGTTCCCTGTAACACCATCTGGATATGGCAATAAGAGCCGACCCAGTGCCATTCACACATGGATCAAAGCACATGCTAATGCCATCATGAAGTCATACACATAAAAAATTCAATCTGAGAACTCTATGCAATTTTCCTAAGTTCTCAGTGAAGAAACCTCAGACTTAGCACAACTCAAGCTAAGTGCATGAAGAGGGGGAGAGGGTGGAAAAAAAGAAGAGAATATTTAATGAGCTTGGCCTTCCCAAGGAATGTTAGGCCACCCATTGTATTGGAAAAGGCTCATGTCACACTTCAGTCATGGCACCCATCAGGGTGCCCCTTTACAAAAATTGATCCGGAGGTTTTTGTAATTACCTGTTTCAAACAGAAAGAGTGCCCAGAAATACGAGAAGGTTTCCAAGGTGTAAATCTTGCGTTTTCTTATTTAAGACAGGGCTGGCAGAATTTGCAGTATCACAGACAATATTGAAAACCCCTCTCTCATTAAACTGCACCATGGCACTAGATCAAAGCACCAAGGGCCCCCTATTGAACTTCTCTAAATATTACAAACATAAGAGCAAGTCTGGCTATGCAGAAACTAAAAGTAAAGCCTTTTTTTCCCTGCTTCAAAAAAACCCCAAAACATGGCTTTCCATGATACAGCTTAAAAAGGTACAAAAACTATTATATAGCCATACTGCAAACTTTAAATCAAGAAAGCTTTATCAACTAAAAAAAAAAAAAAAGTCAGAGATTACTGGGGTTTTTTTCTACATAGCTCACTTCTAAGAGTTTCTGGGGTGCTTTTTAAACTACTACCCTTCAAGAGGACTTGTAATTTTCATTTAATGAAATGCATAATGTAACAAATTCAACAACCTGGACAAGACATTTAGCTTTGTCATAAAACCTACCTTTTCTTTCTCCTGCGAAGCATCCACTAATACCAAGCTTCCAGAAATTATGTTGTTCCCAGCTTCTTGACCACTGAGACTGTACTTCCCATTTAACTGTTGTCTTTTTATGATGAAAAGTTTACAACAAGCAGTCTTTAGTCTTTCTGAAAAAACTGTTGTATGAAGCCAGTTTGCTGATGCTTAAGATATATCAAGACAGAAAGCAAGGGCAGATTTTAACAACCATTTTGATATAAGCTCCATCTATAAAAATTGACTTCCTATCACTTCAGTCTTTTTCTCTAACCTTTCGAAAGCAATCTAAGTACTCATATGGAGATATTTCACATAGAAAACATTTGGGCAAAGCCACAATCCTAGCTCCTTAAATATGTTTCTTTGTACATTACAAAATTACAAGGGACAAAATTTATTTCTGCCATTGTGAGCAGTTCAATGCAAAAAACTGGTAAAACTACATTTTACAATTTTATAGTCTGATGTTATTAATGTCCTTATTCCCAAAAAACAGAACTAGCATGTTAACAAGAATGGCCTGTCATAAAATATTGCACCTCTACTATAATGTTTCATAAAATTACTGCAAAAAATTAAACTTAGTTCCTTTACAGAACCTGCAAAAATCCTGTAAATCTGCTCACAAACACACAAAAATCACTGGAACTAAACTTCCAAACACAAATAATTTAATAAAACTCTCAGTCTAGCTTGAAGAAATATATACTTGTAAGAACACAGTTACAAAGTTACAACAGCTATACTATGGTGCACCACTGAAACACAACTATACAAAAAAAAGTACACTCTACAGTCCTCATGTTATGGAGACGAAATATTCTGAGGAACTTTCTGCTAACATGCCATAAGAAGGGTCGATTCTAATAACTTCTTTTGTAATGCTATAGATTAAATACAATTACTGAGGTTTTTTGCTGTAAGATTAACATCCAAAAAAAAAAAAAAGAGGGGGAGTGACACACACAGGATGACAGAGAAAATGTATTTTTGCAACCGAATGACTCTTTAGGACAAAAAGAATAAAAAAAAGTGATCAAGTAGTCTCTCTGTTCAAAATGTGCTCATGGATAAACAGAAAAATATCTCCACAAAGATTTCCGGTACTAGAAAAGCCATGAGAGTTTGGCCCTGCCTTCAGACTCAAGAAACTGATAAACTATGAGTCATCAAGTTTTCAGACTGTAGGGATGTTTCAATTTGGGGAAGTGGGAGATTTACAGGAATGAACTGTACATCACGAACCAACAGTTGTTTCTGAAGAAAGCAAGTAATTCCCCTTGAGGAAAAAAGTTAGAAGTGTACATATCACAGTGACTTCTCATTGCATTTGCAATGGCATTAAATGGCATCATACTAGCATTAGACTCTTTTAGGTCTGAATCATGCACAAAACAGATAACGGAAGAATACATGTGCACTTAGTTCCTACTTATAAACAAATACCTATAGCCTCTCATGCCCTCCAAACTTCTACGTGGATAACCGCCTTCAAAGAACTAACCTAATTCTAGATGTAACAAGATTTAACCTAACTATTAATGTTTCGGCAGCAGACATGTAGTGAAGGGCAGGATTTAAAATTTCTGGTAACTCCCCTTCGAGGACTGCAATAGGACAGCACTGCCATCTACTGCTCGCTGCCGCAGCAGAAGCCTTTCACAGACCCTCGTTCAAAAACTCCTTCGGCTTAAAACCACCACCTCTCCTAAGCACCCGACTGGCCAGGATCAAAGACTGAGCCTTGAAAAGCCAGTCTCAGGGAAGACACCTGCACCAGTAAGCTCCCTTGGTTACCCTGTAACTCCACATCACACGAAACGAAAGGGCACGTTTGCCGGGTTAGATGTCACAGCAGCATGGAGCCGCAGCCCGGAGCGGCGCCGAGCCCCGGTCACCGTGCGGTGAGTGCCCTCTCCTGCCCTCCCACCAACGCGGCCGTACTCCCGGGAACACGGACACACTTCCTTTCCCGACCTTTTTTCAGAGTACAGGCATGAATAAATCTGTTTGTATCCTGAGAAGCTATCCTTTTTCCATTTTCACACATACACAAACATCCAAAGGCTACACAAATTACATACCCAGCGCCGTAAGCACAGCAATTGTTAGTTTTTCAAGCTTTCGTGTAGTAAATTTATTTCTACTAAATGCTATAGACTCAAATTATACCTCCATTTAAAATTAAGCTTGTGGATAAACCACACACTAGCTAATAAAATCAGTATTTCATTCAGCTGCTTAAAAGAGTTGCCAGAAGTTCCTAACCTGCCCAATTCATTACAATCACAATCTTGATGTGATGAAGAATTTAGTGAAAAAGAAGCACAAGGAGTTATTTGTGCCACTGACTTTCTCACTGAAACAAAAAAAGTTCCGTAAATTCTAGCAGTTATACTTAGAATTCCACTCCAGAAGTTCAGTTTCAATTAACAAGAAGTTTGGATCCCCTAGAAATTGACACACATAACTTGAAGAAGACGGGACGGATTTTGTTAATGGAACAGATCTCACATGGTATAATGATGAAACCACTGAAACTTAGTCTGCAAATGCAGTGAAGACAAATTGAACCACTCCATTATGAAAAACAAAAAAGTTATGACTTCTTTGCAGGGTACAAATAGCCATGTAATCACTTCAATCATAAGGTAAGTGCCATGTAATTGCAGTACATAGTTAGTCATGCCTCACAGATCGCATGGCAATAAAAGCAGGTTACCTGTTACCGTATTTAGTAATTTGGAGTTGATGGTGACAGCTGGCAGATGTTGAAGATAAGATTTAACAAACTGAGAATAATTGTGAAATCTACAATTACAATATTGTGAAGTTACACAGATGGTTTTGGTTTCCCGTTGTTTTGTGGTGTTTGGGGTTTTGTTTTTGTTACGGAGATTCTATCAAAATGTGAATGACCTTTCAGAAACCACAGGTGCAGCCTGTCCCTAGAGATCTGCAGAGATGTCACAAGTATGGTGGTCCTGGAACTTCTTAAACAGAACAATCTGTTATCAAAACACAACCGAGATATCAACATTTAATTTTGCACTGTTTCACAGAGCCAAAGATCACCCGAGGATTTTGCCCTCCAGCCTTACTCTGTTTTTGCTGTGTAGCCTCTCTTGCATATTTCTTTTACAATCTTTACGATCTAAAAAGCTCTCCCAAAAGACCTCTGCAGTCACTCTACCCCTTTGTTGTTAGAACAGTTCTTCAGAGAACGTTCAAACATATTTGCACTGCAGAACCCACAGAAGGAAGTAACAGCCTCCTCTCTATTTCCTATACCTGCTAGACAAAAGGAAATACAGATGAACTGGAAAGATAAAGACTCCATTTTCATACAGTTCTGATCAGAAAGTGCTGACCACAGCAATCATTCTCTTCCTCCAACAGATCTGGCAACAGATTTTAATCTCCAAGCTGCTAGACTATCAAATTCAACTTGGAGAATCCATTGGGAACACAAAGAAATTAACTTTCAGGTGTTAGGTGTGATATATACAAATTATTAACTTTTTCTTACAAGCTATATTCTCTTTTTTACTTGAGGTCACCAGTGAACAAGACACAAAAGCAAAAACTATCTGTGAAGAGCCACTTTTGAAATCTTATGTTTAGGAACACAAAATCTAGATTATGCCTTTGTTGGTAGTTCCCTCTTTTTATATGTGAAGAAAAGGATTACCAGCTTTGCACCTGCCTTAAGTCATCTTCTAGTCAGAAACCTAAGAATTACTACCTTCTTTACAGTCTTTACAAACAGTAAAAGGGAACAGTCACCTTGAAAAGCAAGACTCTTCTCATTCTAAAATGAATGTCTTAGGTCACAGGTCTCCTTCATCTATGTTTAGATTTAGGAGAAATAAATCCCATCTGTAGTAAAGAAATAGTTACCAACAGGTTGCTTGTATTGAAAATTAGTTCGGCTATTTTGTTTTTCTTAGGCAAAAGATACTAATTCATCTGTGGTAACCTGATTAAAATCTCTCTTCATTCCCAAGTTATCAGGTGTCTCCTCAACACAAGATGATTTCTGACTGGGAATTAATACTAAAAGAAACCTAAGTTGCAAAAGAACAAAAAGAGAAATGAGTAGCTAGAGTTGTGAAACAAATAGTTTTTAATGTGTCCTCTTCAGGTGAAAAAAAAAATAAAATCCATTATTGGAAATTGTAGGATTTGTGACAGTACCAAAGAAAAGCAGAAGTTTAATCCACACATCTGTCTGAGAAAAAGCAAACAACATTCTTGTGATGATGATGAAATAGTTTCCATTCCAACAGTAACTCAAGAAGACGTTAAACAGCAGCTATTTATTGGACACTTCTACATCAGCAAAGCTGGATAACTTGGATACAAGTGTGCTGAAAGAGATGGCATCGGTACTTGGCTGGACTGGTAATCCTTACTGTCATTAAGGTTTGAAAAACTGGAACTGGAAAAGTTCACAAGAACAGAAAGAAGTGCTATGTCAATATTTACAAAAGACAAACTGGATGCCCTAAATAATTATAGGTCTGTCAGCCCGGAGTAGATTTTGTGAAGATAAATGATTTTTATGTACTGAAATAGCTGATGAGAGATTTAATTATGAACAATTAAATTAAATTACACAATGAATGACAATCAACATGTCTACAGACAATAGACTCACTGTTTTTAAACTGGGTTTAAAAAAGTATGCCTTTATGTAATAATCTTAGTCTTCTGGAATTCAGTCAGTTTGGCACTGCAGGACGTTTTGCTTAATCCGTTAGAACAATCCAATATCAACAAGGCACTTCCAAAATTGAATACGTTTATTTGATTTATGGGCTCCAGGATATACCTGTAAACAAGGAGCTTTCATCAAGTGATGCATTTCTAGTGTGATCCTACAGGACCTGTCCATGCTGTCCAACATTTAACAGCACCCGTCCCAAAGAAGCCCAAGATCATCAACAACAAAGAATACCGATAAATAATGAAAAAGCTTGCCGATACATTACTAAGTGTGTAGTGTCACAGTAATATAATTTGGATAGAATGGATGCTCCTTGAACGAATCTACTGAAGACAGTCCTGTTTTCAAGTGACTGGATGTGCACTGGGTTTCTTGGAAAGAAGGTCGCAGAAAGCAAATCACAAGCCATGTTGACCATTCTGAACAAAGGTAATGGTAAGTATGACAGGAAATCCAAGGGTGTGCACATTTGCATGTAGAAACAAAAAACGACAGCAGCATTTTCTGCCCTGGAAAATAAAGCCTCTGAAAATCCTCTTGGGCGTGGTAGCTACATATTCACAAGACATCTGTAAGGATCAGTCATAGCATCAAAGGACTGATGTCTGCTTTGGAGATTAGGGAATTACCAAATTCAAAAAGAAAGGGTTTATGGTATCTGTAGTTGACCCAAGAATAATTCCCGTTGCACTGCTGTTTTCTGTCCTGATGTCCCCAAAGAAGAGTATTCAAATATGCAAAAAAATAGAATCAAAAGAGATCAGGGAAGAGTCATTAGATTGAGTGAAAGATTAGAAAAAATTCTCTGATAATTCAGGGCTTTAGGAAATTGTAATATCTGCCTTATAAGAAAGAGCAAAGACATCTTCCTTAAAACATACACAAAAGAATCAAAAATTCAGTAGGCATTCATTAAAGGAGAGGCAGTTAAACACTAGAACATCTCACCCTGACTGTAGTGGATTTTCTACCACTGGAAATATTCAAATGATCATTAGATACTTTGATCCTCACCTCAAAAAGGTGTTTTAGTTTAGAGAGTATCTGTAGACTTTATTATGAATAAAGACAAAGTAATCAAAGCAATACCTTGTGGATGTACATGTGTTCATTTATACAGGATAACCAACAACCATGGCTTTACTGAAACAGAGAGAAGGCAGTAGGTGTCCTCGAAATGAGTATTTCCATGCCTGGTTCCACCAGTGCCATCTTGCGCTGTTCAACATCTCGCAGTGTTGGTAGAAGCCTGTATTATGCTGAAGCATCCCAGACATGGAGATCAACTCACATTCAGAGCAGAAGTAACTCTAACGGGGACAATACAAACTTCACTGTTACAACTGCTATAGGCTGAATTTGGCCTATTGCGCTTAAGGCAGTTCAGACAGAGCAAACAGTACAAAGTAAACAAAATTCCTCATTTATAACACAGCAGCCCAATCTTTTCAACACTGAGCGAGAAATACCTCTTTCAGGACACCAGCGCACACCAGGCCTAAGAGGAAAAACAAACCTTTCCATGGAGGTGATGGGATCTCCTCTGGGACAGAGCAGGAGAAAAAGCTTCCTGCTTACCTGGCTTGTCACAGGACTGCAAAACATGCAGAAGCCGAAATCACTTCTGCAAGAGGAAGAAGAAGAGACAGGAGGAAGAGGGGGAACAGGAACACCCTTTTGTCCTTCTCCCTTTCCCTCTCTGCTCCAGCCATGAAGCCTGCAGCAAAGCTGGTTAAGTAAAGCAGGAGACTTGCAGGGGTTTAAGTGGGATGGTTGCTACTCCTGTTACTGCTCAGAGGCCACAGTACGTTCCTTTGTCCCTGCAGCTGAACACAGGTGAGGAAGTATTTTGCTCATCCATTCTCATGTGCCAAATGGAGTAAGCCTGTAGGACAGAAAATGACTGCCTACCAAAAGATGGACCATACTGGCTTCAGTATACTTGATCTGACTGTCTACTTCAGAAAGCTTTTTATAAACATTGAATTCTTGTTCCATGTTTGGTGCATCTCACCAAATTCCACAGAAAAGGCATCCAGATTTCTGTGGAAGAAAATCAACTCTGTTTGCAGGCATCACTCCAGAGAACTTCAGATCCAAGAGTTCAGATGTGCTGTTCACCTCTCTTACGTCAAATAGTAAAACGTTCTCCAGGCTAACTTATGCTGCTGGACATGTATGTAATCCCTATGATTTTAACAGACTCCAGCCTGAATGCCCAACTCATCAAGAGTTCAGTGAACTGTCCTGGGAGTGCCCAGAAAGGCACAGAACCACAGCAGTATTTTAGTCAGTGAAGGAAGCAAAACCAGCTCCTAACACACAGTGATCAGTTGGTCTTAAACAGTAATAGTTCTTATTTACTCCATTTAGAGAAGTAAAAAACTTGAAATTTTCCGTTTAGATGCAAAAATAGTCTATGCATGCGTGTAAACAGGTCAGCACTAACTCAAGAATTGAAACTGTGCCTGTAGATGACCATTACTGAGTAGCAGTTTAGACAGCTTTTATTCAAACCAATGCAGTAGAGAAAAATCACCATAAGTGAAATAAGCTTGAAAGGAAGAACACTCATCAAACTGTCATTCAGAAATAAGACAAAATCAGTTCCTGCTGAAACCATACCTCCTTCTCCCAGATGGGAACTTATTATAGGGAAACCTTCATGACTGAAAAAACATTTCAGAAAAGGGTGCATATACACACCCACATTGGAACAGATTACCAATTGTTAGGCTAGTGAAGGCAAGTGTATTTCTCTAAAGCAATCCCATCTCTCAGGAGATAAATCTTAAGCAAACAATACTTGCTAGCAACAAAAACATAATATGTCAACAGCTTTCTGGTTTGTTATGCTATTTATTATCAAGTTTGTACCAAACACAGTGTGGGAATCAAAAAAAAATACTGAAAAAATGCACAAAGTCATTTGTAATGTTACTCAGGTCAAAGTCAGAACAGTTTGGTTAGAAAAGCCTGGAATGATTCTGAACTACAGGAGGTCTTTAAAAGCACTGGAGATGTTCTCATGAAACAAACGGAGATAAACAAAAGAGAGTCTTAAATACGAGATAAGTCTGAGGTTAAGCTGAGGAAATATCAGCTGAAACAAAACAAAACAAAAAAACCAAAACCATATTCTCCCTGGCATGAAGCTCTCAGTAAGCCACAGCACAAACATGGTCAGTCCCCTCCGTGTGGCAAAATGAAAAAGATGGGGCTAAATGGACAATACAGTATTCTAAGAAAATTTCCACTGAAAATTCAGTTTACATTTAATAACTTGCATATAAAAATGGTATAAACCACTTTTTTTTCCATAACAAAGCTTAAATGTAAACTGAAGCAATTTATTTTCAAGTTGATATACAAGATAGCAGTTTGAAGATAGAAGATGTATGCTCCTACCTTGCAGAGCTTTATGCCATGATTTAGGGATTATTTAGGACACATTAATGCCACAGAACATTCTTCAGTTTCCATATGTAGTAAACATGCCTATCTGGAGTATGGCATTTGTCACCCATTACTCTGAAAAGACTGAGACTAACTCATGATCTGGAAAAATCCAAATAGTAATGCCCAAAAGTATGATAAAGCCCCTGAGAACGAAATTTGTCATATATTCCCTACAAAATTTGTGCCTTGATGACCAAACACAACAGCCCAGTTCAAGATAAGGCTCCTCCTTTGAGCATGAAACCAAAATGCAAGAAAGAAAAGCTTACGAAAATTTCTCACGAATTTATACTGGGCCAGGTGAAGCCAAGTTGGCACTGGACTGCTGCCTTGGTTAACATCCTGATTTGGACCAGATGCTTCTAGGTCTAGTATCAACAGTGCATCAACTTCACATGAACAAGGAAAAAGCCTTTGACACGCAAGCAAGACTGACTTGGAAAATGCCAGAAGTACCAAAGCATTCATGGAAGTCTCATGAATATTGACCCACTTTCATACAAGAATAACAGTACAGTTTTAAGAGAACCTTCTGAATATTGAAGATTACCTTATGAGGAAACACTTCTGGTGTTCGGAGTTATAGTAGTTAAATAATAGTTAAATAAAGATTATCAGAAAAACACAGGGCTAGGACAGATACAGAAGACATTACTGAGTCAGCCAACAAGGTATGAAAGAACAGCAGGATCTGAAACATCACAAACCTGTAAGAGAAGCAGAACCAATGCTTCCCTTTTGCTAGCACTACAGCTTACATAACTAATACAGGAATCCTGCAAGCAGAAAAAAAAATCAGTTTTCTGCTCTTAAATCTTCAGGTCAATTTAGCTCTAGCATCAAAACTTTACCGAGTTACAGTGTTCCACCTCTGACATTGTATTTTTGCTCTGTTTCTGGGCAAACCAGCAACTAAAAAGAGCTAGAAGAAACAGATGATAAAGCAACAGGTGGGAATAACCCAGAAAATCTAGAAGGTACAAAGGAATAAGGCTTGAGGAAATGCGATGATATTGGTAAGTTAAGTCTTCACTCAGCAGTTGAATGAATTCTCTTAAGGCCTCCACTGGAGGTAACTTTATAACCCATCAGACAAAGTCTCAAGCCTTCACTATTTCCTTTCATGGAAACCGAAGGATTTCTATTAATAGAAATTATCAGTACATTGTCCATTAGGAACAGGACAAATATGAACAGAACGCCCTTCACCATCTTCCTTTATATTAGCTATCTTTTAACTATCTTCTATAAAACCCTGAGAAATAGCCACACCATGCATTATCTTCTGTAAACCTTGAGAACAATACTAATCCAAACTTCAGTACTATGCGGCAAATAATCTGAATGCAGGATATACAGTGCTGCTACAAACACACACACTGTGTTCGTTCATCACATGATCTAACAGGAGTTGTATGGAGCATTTACAGTGAAAGTAAAGGTTGATGACCTTTTTATTCACGGCAGAAAAGAAGGGCATGCATGGACCGGACACTTTTTCAGTTTATATTAACTCAACGGGATGCAGCAAAAGGTTTCATAAGCCAACTAACAGGTCACTGCTGTCAAAAAGGTAGGTTCACCCCTTTCTATGTCCCTTCCTAGCTGCATATTCCTGCCTCCTACATGCCACCAGCCCTTGTTGTTAATCTGATCCCTCATTTGAGACCATTCAGTTCACTGACCTGTCAGAAAACTAACATAAGGGGGAAAAACAGTAAGCCAGTTTGCTAAACTGGCAGAAAACTAAACAGGTTCTGGAGAGTATGACCACCATGTACACACAGTTTATGTCCCATGTCAAAGGAAGGGGAAAGGGGAGTCATAAACCTCAGAGTAAGGTTCCCCTTTCAGCAGCCAACGGTTTCTGGCAGCTCTGCTGTCCCATGAAGCCTCATTCTAACCATTCCCCCATTTTACAGTTTTGAACATTTATCTAGAAAACAATGTGAAAACATCACATGACAGCTATCCATAACATTATGAAATAGGTAGGTGTTTCAGTGTATCGACAGTCTACAGGCTCTAGCTCAGAACTGCACAGATATTTTTCCTAATTGTCATTCCCTCTAGTCTGAAAACTTACTGTTGAACAATGAAGCATTAACTAAAGAGTTAAGTACTTCTGTTTTTCATTTGCTTGCTTTTTTTGCGTGTTTGTTTTTGGTGTTGGTTCCCCCCCCCGCCCCGATAAAATCCAATCTCTTTCTCATTTGGAGCCACTGCTGGATTTTAGTGCTGGCTTAACCTGTTTGTTTGCATCCTGAGGTTTCCTCTAGGCTGTTCTCAAATATATCTGGAACCGTTCTTCTCTGTAGTTCTTGGAACTCATCAGCACTATGTCTTCATGAGCTTTGCAATACAAGACCAAAAGTTGAGACAATTCAGAATCTGCACCCTCAAAGACACAACTGTCTAACCAGAAGGGATTTACATTGGTTCTCTTTTCAAACCAGACAAATCTATCTTCCTGGCATGTCTTCTTCCGGAGCGCCTAATAGCTTAGTCAAGATAATGGAAATGGCAGAAAGGCAAACTAAGCAGTACAGGTGTCACAGACAACTGCTACGCGCCTCAAAAATTCTGCACCTATTTCAAAGAATTAGCTATGTAAAAACAACCCTGCCTTGAAAAGTCACAGTGACAACTTTGCCCTTTCTTTTCTATAAATACTCCATACTGGAAAACAAAAGATGGATAAGGTTCCTTCTCCATGGAAAATTGCACAATAATCCAGAGATGAAGCAGTTGTAAAAACAGTAAGAAGCATCAATTACTTCAGTAAGCTAAAAAAGCTTCAAAATGAAAGAATAAAAAGGGATATTTTTTTCCCCACAAAATATAGTTAGACAGCAAAAACCCACTGTAAGATACAACAGAATTCAGTAACTGACCAAGAGTTCTAGCCATTTACACAGCATCAAGCACAGTCAAGGGAGCTGCAATGCTAGGAAAAAAACAGATGGATTGTGAGAAAACCAAAATGTTTAACACCAACCTTTAACCATTAGGCACTACACAAATTCCTCATAAACATGCACATTATTCCACATGTTCACTATGGGAGTTTTTTATATTTTGACCGAATGTTGGAGACAATGCTCCCAACTGGATCACGGGTGCAAAGTATGATGATCTTTACGTTCTTATCTACCACACAAATGCTACAGGGAGTCAAAGCTCTGCTATGCATTACTCACATGCCAGAGGCAGTCTGCTTCTATAAAAATCAAATGTGAAAAATCCAAATACAACAAAACTAAAGCAAACCATACAGAACCTAACAGTTGGACAGATTTGCAAGGCAACCACAAACAAACAGACCTTCCCTAGCACTTGTCTTCCTCCCTTTTCTCCTCAGTTTAGGCAAGGGGGAAGACTGCTGGGAGCTGCCACCCTCTGTGCAGAGCTGCAGCACTGCAGGTGAATCTCTCTTGGCTTCTCACGGGACAAAAGCCTTGATATGTCATGGGCTGCTGGCAGAAAGGTTGCTACCACCATGTCTCTCAGATGTCAGGCCAAGGTGCCCAGACACCCAAAACTTCCACTGCGCAGAAAGTGCCTAGTTTCCACGCGGTACTATGCCAAACCATTCCACATGCCTCAAGTGAACTGCTCTTCGCAAGCTCTCGCTCTCTGCAGCGCAGACTGCCACCACGGAGCTCCTCGCAGCCTTGCAGGCTCTGTGTACTCTTCCACACACAGCTTCTCACAGGTGCTCTCGCTTTCAAGCTCCAGTCCCCACTCCCTCCAGCCTCCTGCACCTCAGGCCACACAGTCGCCCGGTAATTGCTCTAGATGCTCACAAATCACTTGGCTATCAGGTTGCCCTGTATTGTACTGAAGGACAATAATACTAGGGAAAAGGGCAGGAGGTGGGGGGTGGAACAACATAACAGAGGGAAAAAAGAAAACCAAAAACCAAACCAACATAAAAAAACCCACTACCAAACCCCAACAATCAAAAGCAGCTTTCTCTCCCTCACCTGTCCCAGCTTCAAAGCTCACCTTCCTGAACCTGCCCCAGCCTCCTCTCACCCTTTTCCACACCAGAACTTGCTTGCCACACCCTCCCTACTGGTGAGGATCTAAAATCTGTTCATCCCTAGTAAGAACGGGGGCTCCGTATCTCTGAACTACAGCTTAAAGCTGTTTGTCTGCAAGCAGTGTTTTCACAGCAGCGTGGCACGCCAGGCCTCCACTGAACGCCGAACCCTCACCCGACTACAGCTCTGAATGTGCTCCAGCAGCGGCACAGGTGCACCTGGGTCACAGACACAAAATCCCACGTTTTACAGGCACAGAAAGCAGCCTGACGGTACAGTAACAAACAGCGGCAAACCGGGGTGCGCTGAGCCCCGTTACCGAAGCGAAGGCCGGGAGTTCCCCCCTCCCTCCGCCCTGTGGTATCGGGCAGGGCGCGCGGCGAGCCGCCCG
>VWZZ01000473.1:193420-229027 GCA_013399095.1 Psophia crepitans
ATTGGGGTTCTTTTTTTTTTTTTTTTTTTTTTTTTTTAAGAAACACCAGTATAAATTTAAGGAGAACACGTAATCTTTGCTTCTTTTAAATTCTCCATGAATTTCTGTAAGAGGCTTGGACACATGCGGGAAAAGAAACTAACAACATATTTTAATAGCTTAGTGCCCACTTGAAAACGAAGGGCAGAGAAGGACCACGCAGTCTCCCAGTATCCAAACCCATGCTCCTGGAAGGGCAAGGGCAATCATGAGCATTTCTCACATATGAAATCAGTGGTTTATTATCACTCTCCCAAACTCAGCAGGATTTTCCTCTAGTAATTCTACACAAAACCACACACACCCGTGAGTGGCAAACTCTTCCAAGTTTTAGTAAGCAAAGACTGCTTTGCAAGCATAGTGTGTCAAGCCATCAGTCAACATCCACATGGTATAGAAGCACGCAATCTTCATGGAATATCTCTGCAGGATGTGTTTTTTGTGACCAGTCATGCAGCACACACAGTGAGTAGCAAGACAACTGAAGCAGACAGTGATTTAACAATACATGGTATGAAACAGTCAAATTAGCAATGCACAAGTGTTAGCCAAAATAATGACTGGAGCTCAGGCAGAAAAACGGATCATATTCAGCTGAGTAATTTGCTTACAAGTATCGTCACTGCTTGTGGTACTAATTTTCCAAACAAAGCACAATTATGCCATAGCTAAAAGATGGAAATGATCATCAGAGTATTCAATGCACTAACCTGTATGCCATTAATTTTACTCAAATATTACTATAAAACAGACTCTGAGACTTCAATTGCACTAAATTACTTCAGCCACCAGGAGACTCAGTCAAATGCCACCAACTGAGAATTGGCAGTATGAGGGTACTATCACGGCCTGTGCTCCACATTTAGGGCATGGGGCAGGTAAAGTACACTGCCCAGTGGGCAAGCCATCTCTCAACATACTGGAAATGAGAGAAGCAACACACCCCGGACAGTCTGACCTCAGAAAAAACATCCTGATCTTAGACATACCAGTGAAGTTGACTCCGGTCATGTGAACCAGAGACCAGCCAAGCATCTAAGAACATTGACACCATTCTCCATGTTTCCTCCCACGCTTCAGAAAAGGGTACCATAAAACTAGCCAATTGCTCAGCAAGAAAATAAGCACCGTCCCCAAATCCCACAGACAATCAGAAAAACTGCTAAAACACAATTTTTCTCCTGCCTGTCCCTCCTTTTTTGTTTTGTTTTGTTTTTTAAATAGAAAGCTACAATCATTACCAAATTTCATGGAAAATTTCTCTGAGGATACACTATCAGCTTCTAAGAATCACAGCCTTTAATTTAAGGAAAGTTTTTACTCACTATAGATTGCAGAAAACCTAGCAGTGAACTTTTGAAAAGCTGTGAATAAGGGCTCACAGAAACTTCAGAGACAGGCATGAGAGGTATTCAGCACAATTTAAGTATTAGGTAGAATACTGTTGGTAAATTCAAGATTAAACATTGTGCTGACTCTTCCCACTTTCAGTGTGAACACAGGACGAGATAGGATCACTGTTGAGTCACTAATTTCCACCTTCCACAAGAGCAGATATCCACAAAAAGATCTGAGATGGATTATCTCGAACATTCACTTTGTCCTGCTCTTCCATCCCCTGCACACAAAGTGAGTTGCAAGCCATCTCCCAGCTCCGCACAGCAGATTAAAGATTGCCAGTATAAAAATTCCAAAGCCAGAAAACCAACATTTCTTCAGAAAATAAAAAGGAGAAATTGCCAATGTTTTGAGCTTGCCAACACCAGAACAAATCTTTGAGGAGTAACGTCTTTCTCAGTCAGGAAATGTGGTACAGAAGAAAGAGGTAACTAAAGAGCCACAGAGAACTTCTACCGTCGGTAGCTTACAGAAGACAGAGCCTCACAACTCGGGGCTCAGACAACCAATTGGCTTAAAAGAAGGAAAAAACCAAAAGGGGCATGACAACAGATGATGACACAAACCTAAATTAGATGATGATTAGCAAACCTATATGGTTAGCCAAGCATAGTATTGCTTTGAGACTGATCTCAATTTAACCAGGAAAGGCAAATGGGTGGAAAACGAAACACTTCAGAGAAAAGCTAGTTAACTTTGCATAATAGGAGACTATAAAGCTTACAGAAGAATACAAAAGAATAAAAACAGACGCAGCCTGTTGTGTGGTAACACCACTAAAAGGGAGAAACAACTTGATACAAACCATTCAGCTGACAAAAAACCAAACATCAAAAAAACCCCACCTAAGCCCGAATTCACATCCAGCGTGTTCTAACTGTGAAGACACCCCGGTGATTCAAGACTAGCCTGTCTGAACAAGAGGTGATAACATACTATCAACAAGATTGACAAGCATTTCTTTCCTGACTTCATACAGGTATTTCCATCCCCCCTATGACACCCAGTCTCGAGTTTTACTATTTCCTTCAGGTTACATCAACCACGATTTGCTCTTCAAGTTAGGACAGTCTCTCCAAGATAAAGATTAAACAGAGAGTCAAGTATATAGCCAGAATTAGAAGTCGTTTCAGGTTGTGCCACTGCTCTTAAATCTCTGTTTATGGTACCTTCAAAAAGTATTTCCCTGTTGCTATGTACAATGTGCATGTCAGCAAGAGAGACTGGCTATATGGAACAGATCATAGAAAAGCTACCAAGCAGGTACATTTCACAAAACAAAAATAGATAGTTTTAGAGTGATAAAGTGGCATTTGTTACAACAGACGGAGATGCAATTTTGTGGGTACAATGTAATGCTCTAAAAAGACAGAATCTATATAGTTGTTCTATTAACTTAGTATGTACGAGAGGTCTCTACTCCAGTACTTGATCACCTTCTTGCTCAAACATTCCGAATATTTTGCAAAGAGTTAAGAAAATTCTTAACAATTTTTGATTAAGAACAATGCATTTTAAAACCACCAAATTAAAAAAAAAACCCACATGACTGTTAACATAAATTACAACACCTTAGAACAATTTTTTAATTTTTTTTTTAGATGGTATGAATTAATCTCAAACGCTGTCCGGAAACTAATGAAAGAACTCTCTCTAAAAGGAAACTACATTTCTCAACATACAAGAAGCTGTGTGTGAGAAAGCTCCACCAAAATAAGTTTGTATTGAACTATTATTTATATCTACATCCTGTTTAGCCATTTAGGAAAAAAAAGTTTAGTTCATGTTTTGTAGACCCCTTTGTGTAAAGCTTTAAAAAAGCTTCTGCTAAAAGAGGGAGGGCCCCAGTACTTATATCCTCCAATTCACACTGTGTAGCAACTCAGAACCTTCAACCTGGATTTCCCCAACAAAAATAAAGCCATCCTTATTGTTTCCTCATGAAGCAGTTGGTTTAAAGCTTTAAACAAAGAAATATAAGGGGGATGTTGATCTGTAGGAAAAAAGTCATGTTATTGTTTATAGGTCTATGAAACTTCATGAAAACATTTTGACTGAGCCAAAACCAAGCTTTGCCAGAGAAGGCTATGTTCATTGAGCAACAGCTCTGCACAAGTGTTTGTCTATGGCTTTCTGCACGTTTCTAAGGCTCATAACCTCTGAAAGAGGTAGGGCTGGGCAAGGAGGCTGCCTAAGGACGTTTTCTGGCTTAACTGCAACACCACTGCACTGAAATATAATTGAGGTTTGCTTGCACTTTGGACACCTACTTGAAGTGGCAGGATACCTCAAGAAGTTATGGTTTACATTCGGGTGTTCATTTTCAATCTAATTAGTTATGCAAGGACAGCACACTCTCTCTCACTATCTTACAAGGATGTTCCAGCGTATACATGCATAGTCTTTCACGACTAGGTATCAGGTCTTTCAGAGCCTGAAGCAAACTTAATTACTCAAGTTAGTCTTCGATGAAAATACATGCTTCCCCTTTACACTCACATTTCTGACAGCACAGGCAGTTGAGTTCCTGTCAGAAACAAAACCAAGAGAGTCCAGCCAAAGCAGAGCAGGAGACAAAAAGCCCAAGTTGAACCCCCTCACCCATGTGGAGTGAGCACAGAAAACAGCCATCATTTAAATAAGTTAACCAGCACAGAAGTTAACCAACAGAGAAGTTAGTGCAGATTGACTCATTATTTCCTGAACCTTGATGACATAGTCTGTCAAAACTGACCAGTTTTATTTCACACCACATTATGAGAACCCTGGATAAGGAGGCAAAATGAGTGCAAAGCATTTCTACAGCACAGAATGTATTCCAGATACAGGCAGCCATCAGATACAAACTAGCATAGGATCTCTCTGGCTCCATACATAAACGCTTTTAATTTCATTTATTAGTATTGTTGGCTGACCAAGTAGAAGGTCATACACTAGAATAAGCCTGTATTTCACCACAAAAAAATAAAATTTGAAGTACAAATTATGTACTATGTAATAGAAGACCAAAACAAGACTTACCTGCAAGGGCAGAGGGGAAAAAATAAAGTACCAGTTCCAAAAAACACACCGAGCCCAACCAATGTGCAAAAATACCAAATCACAACTATTAAGTGAAGACCACACAGAGAATGTTTCTTTAAATTATCTCAGTGTCATGATCATTGTAAAATATATTTCATTTAATTAAACCACTATTCTAAAGTACCCATTCTGCTGTCAGGCTTTCTGAAAAAAAAAAAAAAAGTGTGTGTGATGCCGACTTCTAAAAATATAACGTTTTCTTTCAGATTTAGAAGGGTAATTCTGAAATAAAAATTACATATAGCCATCTGCTCAAGTTATTAGCTAATCTTCTCACACGACACCACAGAAAGGCAGCTGATTCTTCCATACTTGGGCTTTATTTTAGATAAATTCAAAATTAAATATTAATATATATAATAATAAATATATAACAATACAGTCAATCTAATTTTAATTCTATGGCACAGGAACTTTAGTGCACAGTGAGGTGGGTAGAGAACTGGCTGAATGGCAGAGCCCGGAAGGTTGTGGTAAGCAGCGCAGAGTCTACCTGGAGGCCTGTGTCCAGTGGTGTGCCACAGGGGTCAGTGGCTGGTTCGGGCTTATTCAACAACTTCATCAATGACCTGGGTGAGGGGACAGAGTGTTCCCTCAGCAAATTTGCTGACAATACCAAGCTGGGAGGAGTGGCTGACACATCTGAAGGCTCCACTGCCATTCAGAGAGATATGGACAGGCTGGAGAATTGGGCAGAAAGAAACCTAATAGAATTCAACAAGGGCAAGTGTACGGTCCTGCAACTAGGTAGGAACAACCTAGGGGTTGACCAGCTGGGGAGCAGCACAGTGGAGAAGGACCTGGGAGTCCTGGTCAACAACAAGCTCTCCATGAGTGGGCCCTCGTGGCCAAGGCGGCCAATGGTATTCTGGAGTGCATCAAGAAGATCGTGGCCAGCCGGTTGAGGGAGGTTATCCTCCACATCTACCCTACCCTGGTCAGGCCACATTCAGAACACTGAGTCCAGTTCTGAGCTTCCCAGTTCATAAAAAAACAAAAAAACTACTGGAAAGAGTCCAGTGGAGCGTTACCAAAATGATGAGAGGACCGGAGCATCTCTCATATGAGGAAGGGCTGAGAGAGCTGAGTCTGTTCAGTCTAGAGATGAGAAGACTGAGAGGGGATCTAATCAACTCTTGTAAGTATCTAAAGGGCAGGTGCCAAGAGGAAGGGGCCAGACTTTTTTCAGTGGTGACCAGCGACAGGACAAGGGGCAATGGGCACAAACTGGAACACAGGAAGTTCCATCTCAACATGAGGAAAAACTTGTTCACTTTGAGGGTGACTGAGCACTGGGACAGGCTGCCCAGAGAGGTTGTGGAGTCACCTTCTCTGGAGATATCCAAAACTGGCCTGGATGTGATCCTGTGCAACCTGCTCTAGGTGATCCTGCTTTAGCAGGGGAGTTGGCTTAGATGATCTCCAGAGGTTCCTTCCAACCCCCACCATTCTGTGATTCTGTAAACTGGCCCAAAATCAAATTACTTACAAATGTCACTCAAAAACTGCCAATGGAAATTTACTGTTTGGAAGTTAGTTTTCATCCATGTGGTTTTCATTTTTGTGGGCTTGATTTTACCCAATTTTAAGCATTCATTCCACGCTTCTACCATGGCAGGGGAAAAAAGTATCCCTAAACAAACTTGCTCCTTCTTCTCTTTGCTCTTGAACTTCTCTCCACTTCTGCTTGTTTGCAGGGATCTGTTTTAAACGAGGGAATTAACATTAACTTTCCTGCAAAATGCGGCACTCAAAAACTAATTCCACCACATAAACTAGTTTGGAATTGCTGCTCAGAGACTGTATACAGGCATTTCAAAGTCAGGAGATTCTAAAACCAGCTGCACAGTCTCTTGTCTCTTAAACACACTGAACCAGTTGGATTTGACATAGCTCAGATTTGCCATTTTGATAGTGACAGCACCAAAACCCACATTCTTTGACGAATATTGCTATTTGCCCCTTCAGCTCACAGAGGCAGTCCAAAATTGGTGAGGGAAATCAAGAAATTGATGTCCAAGAAAAAATTACTAAACTTCTAATAGATTTTTAAACTACTAATTCAAATGCAGTTGATAATTTGTAGTCTAACGATGTGGTCCTACTTAAGAGAAAACCTAGAAAACTGGTAACTATTTTGTAATTTAATATTACGTTAGCATAACTTTTGTTATGAAAGACAGCAAGAACTGTCTGAAGATCAAGTTACATCTCCAGCATGATCTCTAAAATTAATGCAAGATTTTTCATTAGAAAACCAGTTATATTTGCATACACCCATTGATGTATTCCTGAAAATTTTCCTATCACAGTCAAACCTGCATATGACATCAACTTTGTAGAACAGAATAGAATAGAATAGAATAGAATAGAATCATTAAGGTTGGAAGCGACCTCAAGGATCATCTAGTCCAGCCATCCCCCCCACCACCTATTACCCACTAAACCACGTCCCTAAGTACCACATCTAACCTTTCCTTAAACACCCGCAGGGATGGTGACTCCACATAAAAGCAACAAAGAGATGCTAAAGTACCTCAGAACTACCTGTTTCACACATGTTAAAATACCCATTTTATTAGCTGGTTTATCTAACAACCTTTTTGACTGCCACCCCGCAACTTTATTTGAGAACAACACAGCAATACAGAAAGCTGAAGCCAAAGAAACTGGAATTTTTTAGGTTAATCTAACTTGGTTTATACTTCAAAATATGCAGCTACTTGTTCTTCAAGAAAAATCTGTCTCTTGGAAATACTCATGTTTTCACAGGTTTTTTGGCATTCTGAGGGTGATACCTGTTTCCTGATGCACATTCTATGGCTGCTGAAGGCATCTGAATTTAAATAAACATTATACTTCATTTTTTAAACAAACATAAATCAGACGGAAAATATACAGAATGTATTGCAAATTATGTACCATAATGTCCTGGTTTCAGCTGAGAGAGAGTTAATTTTCTTCACAGCAGCCAGTATGGGGCTGTGTTTTGGGTTTGTGCTGGAAACAGCGTTGATGGTGCAGAGATGTTTTTGCTCTTGTTGGGCAATGCTCACACAGAGCCAAGGCCTTTGCTGCTTCTCGCACCACCCCGATGGCTGGGGGTGCGTGGGGAGTTGGGAGGGGACAGCCAGGACAGCTGACCCCAACTGACCAAAGGGACATTCCATACCATATGGCATCACGCTCGGTTTATAAGCGGCTGGGGGGAAGGGGAAAGGGGGGGGACAGCGGCGTTCGGAGTGATGGCGTTTGTCTTCCCAAGTCACCACTAAGCGGTGACAGAGCCCTGCTGCCCTGGGGATGGTTGAACCCCTGCCTGCCGTGGGGAGCGGGGAATTAATTCCTTGTTTTGCTTTGCTTGTGCACGCGGCTTTTGCTTCACTTATTAAACTCTTGTGTCTGAACCCACAAGTTTTCTCACTTTCACTCTTCTGCTTCTCTCCCCCTTTCCAAAGAGGGTGACAAGGAACGGCTGTGTGGTGCTCAGCTGCCAGCTGGGGTAAAACCATGACACTAGATTAATATAAACAAATTAATATTTTTTAACTAGAATGTGGATTTCTAAAAGTTATGAAAACCTACTTAAACAAGTACCTTTTGGATAAACTCCAAACCAAACAAACGTGACAGAAGAGAAACTTTCTAGACCATAGATTAGCCTAAAAAGAAACTTGCAAATAACAGTAAGTAAAAAAGTGGCCACCTTAACAGGTTTGAAATCTGTACTTTGTTTACTCCTTCAAATGCATCCAGGCAATAAACTACTTAGTTGTTTTATATGAAGCAAGAAACATCTGAACAAACACCAATCATTTAGATTTACAGTTTAATCACCATAACCTTATTAATGCTTATGAATAAATAGTAAATTAACCTCACCCTCTCCAATTTAAGCAACAAAGCATACTCTCACTGAAAGCCCTACACGTCTTGCCTCTTTCTAAAAGCTTAACCAAACAGGAAATAGTTCTACTAGACCATAAATCCAGTCAGGTAGATTGTCCTGAATAAACTGACAAGAGCCCTAGTGCTAACAGCCAGTTGTTGGCCTTTGGTGGCACGCAAGCAGAATGTGAACCAACCTTACAGTTTGTTCAGATTTACAAGTTTCAGCTGTAGACAGCAGTAGCATTACATTCCATAAAAATCACATATATTGACTCAGTCCCATTAACAGATTTCTTGGTTTTAAATAGCAACTTCTTTATTGATAAATCAGAAACAGAGTGAGTTCTCTCTGTAAAAGCTCAGAGCAAACAGCCACGCTGAAGTTAGTTGGTCTGAAGTACAGGAAGTTAAGGCCTGAAATCTGATTTCACAGTGATACAAGTTCCCTGTTAACCAAATACCATCCATCTGCAATGTTTTTTCATCCAAAGTATACTATTCTTCAGGGGAGTGAATCTTCATAAAATCACATAATGGTTTGGGTTGGAAGGGACCTCAAAGAACATCTAGTTCCAACCCCCTGTCATGGGCAGGGACACCCTCCACTAGACCAGGTTGCCCAAAGCCCCATCCAGCCTGGCCTTGAACACTTCCAGGGATGGGGCTTCCACAGCTTCTCTGGGCAACCTGTTCCAGTGCCTCACCACCCTCACAGGGAAGAATTTCTGCCTAATGTCCAATCTAAATCCCCCCTCTTTTAGTTTNCTTTCCTGTACTGGGGACCCCAGAGCTGGACGCAGTACTGCAGGTGGGGTCTCACAAGAGTGGAGTAGAGGGGGAGAATCACCTCCCTCGACCTGCTGCCACAGTATTTCTGATGTAGCCCAGGACACGGTTGGCTTTCTGGGCTGCCAGCGCACACTGCCGGGTCGTGTTGAGTTTTTCATCAATGAGCACTCCCAAGTCCTTCTCCTCAGGCCTGCTCTTGATCCATTCTCCGCCCAGCCTGTAGTTGTGCTTGGGATTGTGCTGACCCACATGCAGGACCTTGCACTTGGCCTTGTTGAACTTCACCGTTCCACCTCTCAAGCCTGTCAAGGTCCCTCTGGATGGCAGCCCTGCCCTCCAGCATGTCAATGGCACTACACAGCTTGGTGTCGGCAACAAACTTGCTGAGGGTGCACTCAACCCCACTGTCCATGTCACCAACAAAGATGTTAAACAGTGCCGGTCCCAGTACTGACCCCTGAGGAACACAACTCGTCACCGATGCCCACATGGACATCGAGCAATCGACCTCAACTCTTTGAGTGCGGCCATCCAGCCAATTCCTTATCCAGCAAGTGGTCCATCCATCAAATCCATGTCTCTCCAGTTTAGAGACAAGGATGGCGTGGGGGATAGGGTCAAAAGCTTTGCACAAGTCCAGGTAAATTATGTTGGCTGCCCTTCCCTTGTCCGCTGACGCTGTGACTCCAGCTTCTCATTGTAGCTTGTCACCATAAAAATCATATCATCCCAACTACTACAGAAGAGGTGCTGAGCTACAACTGGTGAATCTCTTAAGAAAGGGGAAAGAAAAACCATAGAATCTATTTCATGGTTTCACCCACTGTTCTAGGAACATCCAGGTATATTACGTTGTTTCTATTGTGCATTAAAAATCACGCGCTAACATTGGTGAAGCTCACCTTCTAAGACTCTTTCCAGGTATCCTTGACAGAAATGTGCCTACCCAGTAAATGATCCTCATCAAGCAAATTAATATGTTCAGCATGAAAATAATGAGCTGCTTCTGACCCACGTTTTATTGAAGTAAATAAAGCAAAAGAACAAAGTGCTGTTAATCTGTCAATTTACAGAAAGGTGAAAAAGTATGTGACCATCAATTTTCAAACAACAAAGGAACAGACTTTTCTCCCTGTGCTATGTGTTAGACAAAGAAGAACTGAAACTGTAGCAAGAGAGATTAACAAGAGATTTAGGTTAGATATTAGAAAAACAGTGTGTAGAAAAGAATGCTAGTTGAGCTCAGGAAGAGATTGGCAGAGGAGATTATGGAATCTGCTGGGGATTTTTAGATAACCAGTCTGGTTAGAGCTGATCTGGCTACAGCTCATCCTGCTTCTGAGCCAGGGATGAATTAGACTGGGAGGAGCTGTTGATTCTGGTGAGGGTGGAGAGGCCTTGCAGAGAGATCTGCATAGATTAGAGAACTGGGCAAGCACCAACCACATCAAGTTCAACACAAGGAAATGCCGGATTCTGCACCTGGGAAGGGGCAGCCCTGGCTGTACGTACAGACTGGGGGATGACACAGTAGAGAGCAGCCATGCTGAGAGGGACTTGGAGTCTTGGTCAACAGCAAGTTGAACATGAGCCAACAGTGTGCCCAGGCTGCCAGGAAGGCCAACTGTGTCCTGGGGTGCATCAAGCGGCACTACCAGCCGCTCTAGGGGCACGATTGTCCCACTCTACACTGCGCTGGTGCAGCTTTACCTCAAGTACTGTGTGCCGTTTTGAGCGCCACAGCACAAAAAGGACATAAAGCAATTGGAGAGTGTCCAAAGGAGGGCAGCAAAATGGTGAAGAGTCTAGAGGGGAAGACGTATGAGGAGAGGCTGAAGTCCCTTGGTTTGTTCAGACTGGAGAAGAGAAGCCCGAGGGCAGACCTCATGGCAGCCTACAGCTTCCTCACAAGAGGGAGCGAAGGGGCAGGCGCTGATCTCCTCCCTCTGGTGACCAGCGATAGAACCTGAGGGAACAGCATGAAGCTGCAACAGGGGAGGGCTAGGCTGGAGATCAGNTCCTGTGTGGAGCCAGGAGTTGGACTCAACAATCCTTATGGGTCCCTTCCAACTAGGGATATTCTGTGATTCTGGATGATTTCCACTCCTTTCAGCTCTGTTTGTTATGATTCCATCACGTGAACATGAAAAACAGAATCATTTGTGCATCAAGGCAGACTCTGTTTGAGGCTTCTTATACTTTACGGATCCAAGCCATGAAATGTTGCATCAGCAACACATCAATCCATCAATTCATCTGTCTATAAAGCACTTTTCTCAATTTAACCCTTCTTTAAAAAGGAGGCGTTTCAACCTTGACAAACCCGAAACAGCCAGCGAAGAGACCTTTACAGAAAGACTACCTTTGGTATCCCAAATAACTCCTTGCAAAGCTCCACCAAGTCAAAGCTTGCTCTTCACATAAGGAATCTGCTTTCTGTGCAAAACACAGTCATAAACATCAGAAAGTAACCAGCAGTAAAGTCAGTTTAAGAGCTCACGAATATAGCAGTGCCCAGTGCCTAAACAGCAACACAAAGACCTGCAGCAGTTCAACAAACTGAGCATGTAATAGTAAAAATTTATATATGGCTTTTACAAATAAATGTTTTGGCACTACCTTTGTTATGCACTCTCTCTTTCCAGTTCTCCACTGTATACTTTTTGCTTATCAAGAGTCAAGGACCTTGCAGCTATGGTCAGGAGCCATACACACACTGAAATATAACACAGGTTCTTTAACAAAAATACTCTAGCAATGAAGAGAACAGGAGATCAAAACCAGAAAATCCTGAACCTTGGTCACATACAATATCAGAGTTATCTATGGAAAAAAATAGTTGCTTAATTAGAACCAGATGCTAAGAGAAAAAACAAAAAGTCGGCTTACCTGGTACACCTATCTCACCTAAAGAAACCTTGAAAAGAGCTTGAAAGAGATCAGAAAGGGGACAGAGTAGTGACGACATGAAACCAAATGGTTTTCTTCACAGTATTATTCAAGAAATACAACATTTGTTGTATTGTCTTGCTCAGGAAAAAGCTTTCTACACTACAGAATTTTAAAGGGGAAAATCCCTAACTCACAATTAACAGGCCACAAAATAAGCCTATCTTTTCTCAATCCCATGCTAGAATTCACAAACAAATTTGCAATCACAATTTATTTTTGCTAACTATGTTCTAATTTCAACAGTAAAAAGAGCAGGAGGCTAATGTCAGAATTCAAATGCACAGACATCAATCACACAAGGCACCATGATTCAGAACCACAATGTTTTGTCTAGAATTTGCTGTGAAATAGGAGTTAATTGCTTGCATTTTACAATTCAGTTTACCCTTCTCAAAAAGAACAAAAATAGCTTGTGTCTCATCATGAAGTTTGAGAGTTAAGACACAAACTCCACGGTTCAGAAATACAAGCATATAAAATAACAAAACCGCCATGAAGAAGAGTTCCACAGGCATTCCCAAACACATTCAGATTTCATACTTACTAAGAGCTTTATTCATATTTTCCATCTGAAGCTGACTTACCATCCACTAGATTATTATTAAAAGGCAATAGCTTATATAAGATCAATTCACATTACATTACAGGCTCAGCAGAACACACACCTAAAACCTCAGTTTCTTTTATTGTGGTTTTCTTGCTGAATATCCAATAGTCCTAGAGCCTCACATTTCCACCGGCTCAGCATAGCTCATTCAACAACAACTTTTATATGGAGATATATATAGATATATATATATATATACACATACACACACATTTTTACCTTCTTATTCATGTGGTATTTGAATTTAGAACTCCCTTTTATGATCCCCCCATGTTACTCTTGCCTGCAAGGCTGAAGTCTGCTATTTGGGGTTCTTATCCTACTGTAAGTCTCTGTTTTTCAATTTGGTTTATCAGGGTTTGCATTTCCACACTTTATCCCTTTCAGAGCTACCTTCTGTTCAAAGTGAAATGATATGTTACAGTAAAAAGCATTTAAGAAACCTTGAAACCAAGAGTTACCTCCCTCTAACATCCCACTACATAACCCAACCTGCTTTTGTGAGCCTCTCCTTCTCTTCCACAGCCAATAATTTCAAGCAGAGAAAAACTAACACACAAGTCTATATAAAGAGCAAGGCGAAGGATCTGAAACACAAACCTTTATGTCAATAATCAAAGGTCTTTGTCAGGTTTTCCTCTACAGACTCATTCCACCTTCCCTTCATCATTCTGGGATCTTTTGTCTGTACCAATTCAACTTCACAACAAATCCCGCCTTGTTTTCCACATGTAGACAAGTGCACGTGGCACAGAACTTGCATGGTTTCCACACACACTGCTGTGCTTGGTACATTCCAAATCTGCCTGTAGTCTGCTTCTCTCTGCTGTAGTGGAGACTACACTAGGAATTGAACACAGTATCAGCCTCTGTCAGGCTCCTAGATAAGATGCTATACAGAGGGGTTATTACTTAAAGAGTATATACTCCAGAGAAATGCACTGGAATGTCTTCCATGTAATCCACGATGACAAAAAAATGAAATAAACAGATTTTCAAGAAAACACAAACACAACAAAGGCCTGGAAAAGAAGCAAAATTTCCCATGTTTTGGAAACACATGCAGTTTTAGGGAACAAATAATCATCTTCCTTAAGCTGAAGCTTGTTGTCTGACTACACTACAGAGTGAAGTGTGGTTAAAAAAAGCCATTATTAATGGAATTTGAGGGAAAGGGATTTTATCATACAACTTACATCAGAATGTTTCATCTGCACACACACCTTTCAACCACCACGACACAATCCAACAAGCAACTGGAAAAGCTAAAACACAGTGTGCTAAAACTGGAGGAAATTAATAAAGCAATACTAAGAAACAAGTCTGAGGTACAAGGAATATTAGTTGTACAGAACAAAAAGCATTATTTTTGTCAGTTGCAAGAAGTCTGATCTAACAGAGAAGGCCAAGATGAAACAGAATGATATCAGAGAGGTGAAAAAACCCAAAAGTGATACTTAAGGGACCATTGAACAGGATGGGAGTGTAGAAAACAGATAATATAACGAATAATTGAACTGTGGGATGAAAGAGAAAAGACAGCGACAAATATTAGTAGATTACACTGCAGTAATTCCTTTAGCAGCTGAACAAAAAGAGAAAACCACAAAAACAAACAACCACAAAAAAAAATTAAACAAACAAAAAAAACCCCCTACATCAAAACTTAAAGGTGCAGAACTATACCACCTGGCTGATGTTCAGGAGTTTTGAGGAGGCGAGGAGTGTGTTCCTGTGTTTCCCAAACCAGGCAACCAACATACTGCCACAGTATGGTCAGAGATTAAGAGTATTTGGTTTCAACCTTGTGCTAGCTAGAATTGCTGCCAATGAAGCAGAAGAGCTGCAAAACAGCACAGAGGTAACTTTATTTGTAACTTGCTGTACAAAATAGAGGATGTGATCGCACACACAAACAAAGCAGTGCATGCAAGTTTTAGCATAATCATAGGGCAATCTTTCACCACAATTTAGAATTGCCCAGTCAGTCTCCAGGAATCCTTGCAAATTAACTTGCTTTTTTGCAAACCTAACGGCTATGCACAGTCCCAACCTCCAGGCTACAGAATGTGAAAGAAAAAATCCTCACTTTCACTGTGTTTTGGGTTTGCATGGCAAGGTTTTGGTAGTGGAGGGGCCACAGGGGTGGCTTCAGCTAGAAGGTTCCCCTGTGTCTGACAGGGCCCATGCCAGCCAGCTCCAAGACACGCTTACTGCTGGCCAAGGCCGAGCCCATCAGCCACAGTGGTAGCACCTTGGCGGTAAAGGAGTGGCAGCTTTTGCAGCCAGAGCGAGAAGATGTGAGAAACTTTGCAGACACCAAGGTCAGTGAAGAAGGAGGGGCAGGAGATGCTCCAGGTGCAGGAGCAGAGATTCCCCTGTGGCCCGTGGTGAAGGCCATGGTGAGGCAGGCTGACCCCCAGCAGCCCATGGAGGACAGGTGATGGAGTGTAGACATTCCACCTGCAGCCCATGGAGGACCCCACACCAGAGCAGGTGGAGACACCTGAAGGAGGCTGTGACCCCATGGGAAGCCCACACTGGAGCAAGCTCCTGGCAGGACCTGTGGCCCCTTGGAGAGAGAGGAGCCCAGGCTGGAGCAGGTTTGCTGGCAGAACTTGTGACCCCATGGGAGGAACCCACGCTGGAGCAGCTAGTGAAGAACTGCAGCCTGTGGGAAGGACTCATGTTGGAGAAGTTGGTGGAGGACTATCTGCCGTGGGAGGGACCCCATACAGGAGCAAGGACAGTGTGTGAGGAGTCCTCCCCCGAGGGGGAAGGAGCGACAATGCATGACCAGCTGACCCTAACCCCCATTCCCTATCCCCATGGGGTGGAGAGGAGGTAGAGAAATCAGGTGTGAAGTTGAGCTCAGGAAGAAGGGAGGGGTCATGGGAGGTGTTTTAAGAATTGGTCTTATTTCTCATTGCTCTACTCTATTTTTCTTGCAAATTATATTTTTTTTTCCCTAGATTGAGTGTGTTTTGCCCATGACAGTAACTGGAGAGTGATATCTCCCTGTCCTTATCTTGATCCACCAGTCTTTGATTCTGTTTTCTCTCCCCTGTCTAGTTAAAGAGGGCGAGTGAGACCAGCTTTAGTGGGCACCAGGCCTCCAGCCAGGATCAATCCACCACACACTGAAAAGCCATTTCTAGTCTTTATGCCCCCTCAATAATTCAAATGATACAGCTAACTGCTGGATTTGTACACTTGCCACATAGTAATTCAACATGCCCCACTGCTATCTTTCTGAGTCCGTGGTCACGGGACAGCTCTAATTTCAAGCATGTGATATTTTTCATAGGAGACTGAAGATTTTAAATACCTTTGCTTTGAAATGTACTTGCAATTTACATTTTAAATCTATTATGCTTTTAGACTTATTTTTTCTTTTTATAATTAAAAGAGGCTACTCTGCAAACTGTACTCGAAAAGGATGCTCAGCAGAGGCCATCAGGAAAATTCCATGCTCACACAAATCACCCCTGCATCACTTGAGCCTACAGAAGTAGTTTGTCTTTCATGTGGATCAGCTAACAAAGGCAAAACATGACATTTTGCCAGTACATTACACAACTGTTTTCTGGAAGGCAGCAACACTGAAGATCAGGAATCCTGCTTCCTAAAGGGAAGATGCAAAACAGCGTTTAGGTACAGGATAACTAACTACACAGCTTTGATAAATACAAATTGAACAGCAACTTGTCTCAACAGAAAAGATTTGCGACTCTTGTAATGAGGATCTGTCCTTTTTTTCCTAGTCCTTCCTAATGTTAATGGTCTGTGGAACAACACTGCTGTTTTCTAGAGCAGGAAGGGGCCATGGACAGCAGAGACTAGTCAGAAGAAACACAACCCAAGCTCATGGTGTCTCTACTTCAGGACAAAGCTCTCTTCCAGCCTGCAAGTCTGTCAATCAGAGATTTCATTCTGACAAAAATTAACAGGGTCATTTGGCAAACCATGCCGTTCACAATTAAATCAATTACCATTTGTCAGAGATTGCCAAAGGACTGTAAGTACAGTGCGTATCAGTTAATAGCTCAGGGAGGTAATTCTATGACAGCAGCACTGGTAGGAGCATACTGGTGAGTTCTTGGAGCAGGTAACGAGCTCTGGCCACAAGCAGAGGCTGCTCAGCAATTACAGTACAGTTTAACGAATGAACTCTGCGGAGAGAAAGGGTAAGGAATTGTATTCTGATCTTCATTCCTGGCCCAGCCTCAATGATTTCCCACTTCACCTGCCTTTACTTTCCCCATTTTGGGGCGGAGGGGGAAAGCACAATTCTTTATTTCAGAAAACGAGAAGCGAAAAGTCTCACAGCAAAAAAATCCACAGTATATCTAACGTTCACATGCATAGAACACCACATGCATCAGAACAATCTGGCTCTCTTTCTTCTCTTTAGGTTGGTAGCAACACATACCGTGAACAGCATGGTTCAAGCAGCTTGACTACAGATTTGCAAGAGTGGCCATACTCCCATCAAATGCAAGTCACTGCCAAGACTCTGGTGGTAGCAAGCACCTTTTATTCAAGGCTGGAAGTTAAAAACATTTATACTTTTCTTTTCCAGCAGTGTACCCACAGAATATCAGCAGTGTCTGTGAATGGAATTGTCCACATTTCCCAAAGGGTAGTGTATAAAAGGATTTTTTTCCTGCTACCCTTTTGTGCCTTTGTTTTGCTGCTCATGTCAAGGACACGACATGGGAAAGGGAGGAGTAGACAGGATATGCTACATGAGCTCTGTTATTACTTTAACTTTGCATTTTCCAATGGGAAACAACATTGGGGAGGGGCAGAGTCTCACAGGAAGCTTTCCATATTGTAAGTCACAGACTGGCTCCTGAACCTTTCCAAACATGCTCCCATGATTACCTCCTATATCATGACTGGCTTGAGTTACCACCTCAGTTGGTTTCTCTTCTCTTAAAAGCTTCTCCTCCACAGCTTCATGCATAAATGTTACTTCTGTTTTGTTGTAACGTCAGACAAATTCCTTAGCACACCAGCTGTTTCCAGTCAAGACATTTCTAGACATGAATTTATCATTATAAACAAAGACAAATATAAATGAATCCAATGTAAACCAGATAACTAAAAGCACATTTGCATCATTTACTACACTTACCATATATAAACTATAGTAAGCACAGCTGCATAAATGTATCATTTATTTCCACATCTCACTGCACAAATTCAAGCCAAGAGGCTACTAATACCAAAATACCCATTACTCATCATTTTCAGGAAGAAGATGTCAACATTGATGCAATGATGCTAGAGTGCATCACTTTTGCCATACCCAGCATCTAAGAGCAGAAAGGACTACAGAGGGCTTTTTGTTATCCTTATTGAGTTTTTTGTTTTTTTTTTAAATGAGCGTTTTCTAACTGTTTATCTATTGATGCCAAATTCCACAATCAAGGAAAACTGTTATCTTCTAATCTCCTGAGAAGGGAAAATGCTTTTTCCAGTATTTTTCTTTCTAATGCATACCAGCAAAGTACCACACTTGCACTAAGTCTCTCTAGTTTTTCTGCACAGTTCTCACCTTGTTTGGTTTTGTTATCCAAAACAAGAAGTGATAGAAGAATTACTTTTTGCTTACCCATGGGCCCATGTGAATTGCACTGAAGTTCAACAAGGCCAAGTGCAAGGTCCTAGACATTGTTCAGGGCAATATCAAATACAACTATAGGCTGGGCGGAGAATGGACTGAGAGCAGCCCCAAGGAGAAGGGCTTGGGTTCTGGGTAGATGAGGAGCTCAACATGACCCGGCAGTGTGCACTGGCAGCCCAGAAAGCCAACCGTGTCCTGGGCTGCACCAAAAAGCAGCGTGACCAGCAGGTCGAGGGAGGTGATTGCCCCCCTCTGCTCCACTCTCATGAGACCCCACCTGCAGTACTGCGTCCAGCTCTGGGGTCCCCAGTACAGGAAAGACATGGAGCTGCTGGAGCAAGTCCAGAGGAGGGCCACAAAGTTGATCAAAGGGCTGGAGCACCTCTCCTATGAGGACAGGCTGAGGGAGTTGGGCTTGTTCAGCCTGGAGAAGAGAAGGCTCCAGGGAGATATTTTAGCAGCTTCCCAGTACCTAAAGGGGCCTACAGGAAAGCTGGAGAGGGGCTGTTTATCAGGGAGTGCAGTGACAGGACAAGGGGTAATGGGTTTAAACTAAAAGAGGGGAGACTTAGATTAGATATTAGGAAGAAATTCTTTACTGTGAGGGGAGTGAGGCACTGGAACAGGTTGCCCAGAGAGGTTGCAGCTGCCCCCTCCCCAGCAGTGTTCCCGGCCAGGTTGGATGGGGCTTTGGGCAACCTGGTCTAGTGGAGGGTGTCCCTGCCCATGGCAGGGCAGTTGGAACTAGATGGTCTTTGAGGTCCCTTCCAACCCTAAGCATTCTATGATTCTCTGATACTTCTGAAGTCAAATTTAGGGGGTAGGAACAGGAAAGAATACCTCATTCCCCCATGCAAAAAAGTTTACTATTATACGTAAACAGTTGAGAAGAAAAAAAATCTCAAAGCCTAGTATGGGAGTACAGAATCAGACAACCTTCCAGAGAAGATGTGTAGGCATACAATCATGCACACTGTTTCTGAGGTGGAGTCCTAAATATCTCGAAAGGTGGAAAATGTCCCATCATAAAAACTGTCTTACAACAAATTTTGGATTATTTTTCCTCTGAAGTTCATGTAGGAACTCTCCATCATTATTTCATTATGATTTTTATCTGGTTAAGAAAATTAAACCACAAACAAAAAAGAAGATGATGATAATATAATGATAAGCTTTGCTACAAACTGTCATATGCTTACAATGTCCACGGTCCTGCAGCAGATTCAAGCAGTAATTTACCTGCCTGTTCCCACACTTCCAACTGACAACATCTGACTCAGATACTAGTATGGCTGAAGAAGCAGAAACATACGTTTGAAAAGACTGGTACTTCTGCCAGAAGGTACAAACTGCGTAAAACACACAGAGGAAATGGAGTTTTATTTTGGTGGGTTAGTTGATTAGTTTTATAATCCCTGAAGTCTTCACTTAAGTTTACAACAATGTTTTCATTTTAGTATAAACATTATTCACCTTCAGATCCTTACAAATATCTATACGGTTTCTGTATTAACCACCTCTGCTTTTCTACTTCCTCCTTCAAGGGTATATGCTTCTAAGTAATTTCATCCAGTTTAATCCCCCAAAATGATCACACCTCTTTCTGCACTCTTGCAAAGATCTATGTTTTTCCAAGCTGAAGACAATGAAGCTTTATCTTCCTTGTCATGGTAGCTGAAGGCAAGGCAGGTTCCTTTGCCATGGTTCTCTACATAAACCCTTCCTCCACCTCACAATCTGTACAGGCCTGAAAAACAGGAAGCCTATTTAATGGATTAATACAGTTGAAGTAATGGGTGCTCAAGAGTGTTACTGATAAGCAGCTTGATAACAGACTAACAATTGAGATGTCTGTAGTCCAAAGGACTAAGAGCCTTTGCAAGATACTTGCAGCACTGTACAACAAGGGCATGCAGAACAGGAAGTGTCCAAGTAAAACAGTACAAACTGAACACATGCTGCCGGTCAGGGCTGGCATTTGAGAGACTGCTTAGCTTTCAGATAAAAATAAATCAATTAACAAAAAAAAATAATCTATTAACTCTGCAAAACAGCATGCAGTAGCAAGCACACAATACAAGATATAAAGAATTAATTAAACGGGAAATATGAACTGGGGGGTTGTGTTTTCCTTCTTGACATCAGTAGGGCGCACCATACTTGCTAGCTGCCCGACTGCTTGCATACCTGAGTGACTGAGTTACATGACTGAGCATGAGCAGGGCACAGCGCGGAGGGAACAACTACCACACTGCATTTTCGCATAGCTCTCACTTCAGCAGGCCTCTCCCTTTACACTGACACCAAAGCCGTCCAAACCCACTCTCCACTCTGATCACCTGAAGCTCACCTTTCCAATGACCGGCATTCTATATAAGCAAGTACTCTCAGCACCGAGCATTTTCCTGAAGGAAAATATAGCCTTCAAATGCATCTTCACACGGGATGCATGTCCTCCCTCTATACTATGGCCACAACAGTGCATCTCTGGATGCTCTGAAGCCTATTCATCATCCGCCTCATTTTCCTCCCTTAAGTACCAGCAGTGGATGAAATCAGTTCCTCTCAGTGTTTTTGTAAATGAAGCTAGCTCTTTATACTTTGGAACTAAAAACATTTGATGAAATTAAATATTATGGTACCCAAAAGGTCGCAATAAGATATTAGTAATCCAACTATCACAGTAAATGTAGCTATCACAACTTAGCAGTGCAACTGCAGTATACACATCACAATTACCTATTTCAAACTAAAACACGAACAATTATTACCAGAGGGTATACTTTGCTATACATTATACCTGCTTATACCCAATTCTACAGTACACACACAGGACATCCTCTCAAATTAATTTTGACAGCTTATTATAGCCTTCTGAAGAGCTGACAATGGTTTGCATACCTTGCAGCCATTGAAACCTCATACTGTAACTCTCTCTGATCCTTCAAGATAAGCATACTACTATCACACAGGAATTTGGAAAGGGAAAGTCTTCCTAAGAAACTTGAGTACTACAGGAAAATATGACTTTGACTTTGCAAGTAGCTGTTTCCTCCATTAGGATTTTGTCCATATTGCCCTAATCCATTATTTTCTATAATTTAGAAAATAGTCTTTCAGGTACTGCAAACAGAATGCAGGCAAATGACATGGGGAAAAAAAATCTCAAGCAGATATTAAACCCTACCTGGGATTAAATTCTAAGAATAAAAGCAGATGTTAAGCTCTGCAATTCTGTCCTCAAGTAAGACTTACTGGTGGTACACAGCACCACAGTTCTTCAGAAGTCACCTACACTTTTGACTGTACGGCGTAATAAAATAGGGAATGGTACACACCAGACTTCCTCCTGAAAAGTATTAACAGTAAGATTTGAGCAACAGTGTAAGCTCTGCTACAAAACACCCAATTCATCTAACTATTCTCATCATTAATTGGAACAACTGGAAACAGCAGGAAAAAAAAAAACCAACAAAAACTTAGCATATTTAGAACATATGTTTGAAGTGAACCTCATATTTCTTTTATGTAATTTAATTAAGGTTTGGGAAGTTTAACTTAACAGCATTTGGAAAATATTAAGGCATTCCAGACAAAGCTTACAATAATATGTGCATTTAGCTAACATGTTTTAATATATGACAAACATCATGGGTATTTAAAAGCAAATGTATACACACCCTTCAGCAATAACATTAGGCCAGGATTCTCAGCAACTGTTACATACAAATTCCTAATTTTCTTCAGAGGTCGGCTAAATTTTTCTTTACCTTTTTAATTAAAAAGTGGAGAATACTCTTTCTGTCCTGGTAGTAGTAAATCTTTAACAGGATAAAACCATGCTGTCATCTGTTTATGTAAATTAATACGACAAATCTCTTGTGCTAACTGCATTATTTAAACCCAATCCCAAAAAACTAAGTAACTTCTTTTTACTCAAATGGCATTAACACTAACAAAAATTAGTTAGTTAGAACATTGCCTTACCGTGTAAATGCCAATTCTACAAACAGCAAATGAGAGCTGGATACATTCAGACATAGTCTAAAGAAATTAAAATAAAGACATTACCAAGAATGCTATTTATTAAGAATCAGTATTCTTCCCATCTCTCCCCTCTCCCCTGAAAGAAACACCTGATAGTATACTACTTTGTTTCTCCTGTAAAGCTATATTAAACAAGCCGAGAAAAATGCCATATAAATTCAGATTATGCAGATACTTGCTACCTTTCATACAGAAGCAGCTGCCAGCACCATTGCACTTACTTATTTAGTATTTCATTATAGGCCTTGAATTACCTAATGCTCCCCAAAATGTCAGTGCACATTAATGTTTTGCATGCAAGCTTTCAGTCTCATTTATTTTTATCTACTCAGGTTTAAAAAAAACCTGCAACAGGCACTTTGATGGAGTAATGTGCATTGTGGCTTCTCAGTGGACTGTAAAGAGCTTCCATGTTTAAATACTACAGTTCTTCTCTCCCTGTATCATCACTCAAAATTCTTTTCCTCTATACACCAAAATAATACATATAACTTTATGTTCCCATATTTCTATGGTCATACTCCTTTAGTTTGCCAAGATTTTCACGTTCAAAATAGAGTTCTCAATCTTGAGTATTCTAATTAATCTGCTATTACAGCTGTGAATATCATATTAAAAGTTTTTACCCTCAACTCGCTCAACTTCCAATCTCTTGTGATGCCAGAATTCTATGTCTTCTGCAGTCACCCAGAGAGGCTGAGGATGGACTATGAATTTCTGATGAAACAGATGGAAAAACACCTTCTTCAAACTGCATAAAAAAGCCAGAAAATAAATGCAACTCCCCATCACCAATAAATATAAAGCCTATTGTACGTTTGCCATTTTTTACATACTGCCAGGTACAATAAACCAGGCATACAATGATTTATTCAGAAGAGTAACTGAAGAATTACTTTGAATAAGGTATCTGAGAAGTCACTGTAGGCAAAAATTGAAGCAATCAAGTGGAACATTTTTACTATATGTTTAATGAGTTTACACATCATCTGCATCTATTTTAAGATGTTGAAGGTTAAGTGCTGGATGCTACAGACTTCAAACTGTATTAGTGAAAACTTTTTTTTCAGCCTTTGCTTTCTACCCTCTCTCCGCAGAAAAACCCTGCAACTGATTTACTCAATTAGAAGTATGACTTGAAAAAAAATTACAAGAGCAGCTCCTATGAACTATGAACAAAAAAGTGTGCAGCAACATTTGTCTTTTGCTGTAACTGTTAAACTTGTATTTTAAACAAACAATACTTCACTGAACTGTCTGAAAGTCAAAAAATACAGCACAAAAACCTGAAAGGAAACTTCAAGAGCATGGTTGCTGTTCTTTTCTTACTGGAAGTGATCTAGAATACTATTGCTGACAAGTAACTGCTGCTTCAACGCACCATTTAAATTGCCAGGATATTTTTTCTTTTTTTTTTCTTTTTTTTTCTGCCAAAGCCTTCTTAACCCTACTAAACCCCAAATTCTTTGTTCCNTTTCAGAACAAACATCCAATTCTATGACTTGTGCTCTGAGTATCCCACAGAAAAAAAGAGTCACAGAAAAACAGAAATAGAACTAACTTTGAGAAATCCAATGTTACACAGAGTGGTGGGGAGGGTTTATAAACCGGACCCATACCCCTCCTGACAGCATTTGCAGACCTTGTTCCAAAGGTTCCAGGGATGGATGACTTCCCCAAGCAATCTAGTCCAGTGCTTCATTACCCTCCCTACTAGGAAGTTTCCTGATGTTTAACCTGACTCTGCTACAATTTAAGCTCATGCTTATACACAGGGTGATTAATACAGTGATTTGTATTTTCAGTATCGTGACAGATTCTATGTTGATGGCAGACCCAACTTTATATACAAAGTACGTTATTTCAGCTTGCAAGGGAAGTAAACATGCAGCAGCAGCAAACCATTACAGTTTCTCAGCGTATACAGTTTGCTTTTATTCTAGACAACCGCAGCATTACAAATTGTTTTCCTTTTTTAATTTTTGTTCAGTACTTCCAGGCCATACATCCATTGGAGAAGTAAGCTGCAGTTCAAATTCCACAGCGAGCACCTGTGTACGCTTGCTTCAGCAGAATAAAGCAAGCTACATCTGTGTTACCTTACTCATCTGTTGCTGCGTTTGCTATCCTTAATGTTTTGAAATCAACAACCGATTACAAGGCATGAATCCTAAAATTATCTCCCCTTCCTACTGTCACATTCAGTACCAGTGAATGTTTCCCCTATGCATTGCCCAATAAAATATTAAGCTAACCCCTTCTCCAAGCCTCCAAGATAAAGCTTATGGCTATAGTGCTAATTATAATTCCATTATAATGGAATTAATTCCAATGTTGTTACTAGCTTCTCTCTTATATTCACCACTCTTCCTGCTCCCCCCCCAAAAAAATTTACATTCCCCCCCACTATTATTTCAGTTTAATCATTGAAAAAGCATCAGGAAATTAGTCATACTATCCTACAGACTATCACTCTGATCACTGAATTACAATACATGTGATAATCTGCTGCTACAAAGGAGAATTTATTCTTGATACTTGTAATCTTTCCTCACTCAGGTTTTGCAACTCATTTTGCATCATACATTAGGCAACAAAACAATTGTTGGAGAATTTGCATTTAATTTACTTACAGTTTATTGTTGCTTTCTGAAAGGATTTTACATGGTAGGCATGAAAGTAAAAGAAAAAAAAAATGTAAAAATATACCTACAAATATTACAAAAGAAAGATACCTTGTTATATACAATTCTACAAAGACTTATTCTTAACAGAAGTCACTTAATACGTCTAAAGTAAGAAACTGATTCATCAGGTCAAATATGTCAAACAACATAAGCATGCATCTCTGCCAATACGTACCCTTCTGGTTAGGCAAAGGGCCATTTCACAAACATCACATAATTTCTCCAGCTGGAAACTAAACTCATGACTAACATAAATATTTGCTCAAAACTCTGTTGTTTTAATCACATGTTGTAGCTGTTCATAATGACCTACAAAGATGTCTGTCTTGCAGCTGTGTGACCTTTCATTCACAACCAGCAGTTGTTCAGTCCATGTTTTCAAGCATTCAGCTATCAGTGCAAATATGAGTACAAAATAATCTCAGTATTTGGCACTTAAAACTAAAAAAAAAAAAACCTCCTACAGTTCTGATACAGGCACACATTAGTCTGCAACTGCACAAATTCATTGTTTTAATATCTATATCTTCAGCAAATACTAAATGCAATTCCTAACCACAATATTTACAAGAGAGCAAATTCCGAAGAGATTAATAGAGCGTGTTCTGCAACTGATCCCTTAATGTGGACATCACCAAACTGAAAGCACTAGTTTCAAGAACTCTGGTAGGCAAAAGGGAGGAGGGATCCTAATCAGCTTCTCGGGAAAGACACAAAAGGCTCAAGACCTGCCAGAAATGCAGGAGCTGGTTTCCTAAATTCTGCCAATGAACAGAAATACTCACCATGACCTCAGCTCACTTTGCCATAGTCCTAAATAAATTACGGCACTCAGTTCCAAGACCACAAAACCAGAAAGCAATAAGAGAAAAGGAAGCTGTTGGGTTTTTTCTGGTGATAAGTTTCTTCAGTAAAATAAAGATTAAGATGCATTCCTGTTCATTTATAAAGAAGTGGTCCACCCCAGTACTCACTTGGAACCACTGGACCATCCAGGCAAAAAGCTTTTCCACCTCCATTCTTATCGGCATCTTTTTCAGTGCATAAGAAATGTGAAAATTAGCAATATAAGTGTAAACAACATGTAGATTTTAAGTTACCTATATGTATGGAGCGTGAAAAAAATTCTCAGCGCTTACGTGTCTTAAAGAACGTGTCGGTACCCAAAAGCACACAGAGTTATGCTGCAGGACAGGTGGAAGAAACTTTGACCAGAACTGCTGTTTGCTAAGCTTGTGTACTGAACCCCAAGCAGTAACTCAAAAGCTTCTCTCTCTGCACAAGATGTCACAGCCCTCTAGCACACTCCATTAACAACATTTCTAATTTAAACTCTTGAAATTCTTTTTTAATACAGTTGTCAGAGATATTCTGCTTTAATGTTGAATAATTAGATTTTTATAATACCAACCTTCTTGTACATAATCATTAGAAAAATCAATCTGAGTTTAGAGACTAGAAGAAACCCAATTTTGGTGTAAAGGCAATGATATGTGAACAGGAAACAGGATTGGATCCAAGAACTCTCTTGTCATCATAAAAAGTAATCAAGTGGATGCACCAGAGAACAATGCTCTCCCCCCTCTTTTAGGCAATATTCTCACTAGAACAGTTTTCCATGACTGTTTCCAGAACTGCAATGGTTCAGACAGTGAGAGATGCAGATTAGCTAACACAAACTGAATAGCTGCAAGAACAGCATAGACATTTTTTAGGAATTCTGGACCTTTTCTCCAGTCTCACTGAAACCTGAAATTATGCAAGTTTCTAGGCAAAAATAGACCACTGAGAGAAAAGATCACTCACTGCAGAGTGCATCATCACTCTGCACTCTACACAGGCTGTCAATGCAGTTTCAGGTTCACTCAGTGTGGTGAGCCTTACCTATAACATCATAAATTGATAAGGAAACAAATGTTTGAAGGCCCATAGCTTCTGCTCATATGTCAAGGGAGTACCTCCAAGCAGAAGGAATCCTTTAGCTACATGTCCCTGAAGCAGAGTAAGTATCTTATAAATCCCTCTGAATTAGAAAGTCTCATCTCCTGAGCAGTCAATGCAATTCTGCTCACACTGGGGAGCACTCCTGGACATCATTCAGACTACTGTTTTCTAACTGCAGTTTACTCTCCTGGAACTAGGTCTACCTGTCCCCTCAATGAGGAGGGATGATGCTGCTTAGCACACAGCATAAGCACCAGGACATACAGAGAATCGTATCTCACAGACACATTCTCAGGTTCCAGCAATCATAGACTCGGGATCTCCACAAGTCTACCACTGTATCTGAAGATCATTTTTAACATCAACCCCTTCAAAGGACCTGTCTTCCACAAAACTGTACAAATTCACGGTCTACTCATTTTGGCCTCACTAATGTCATGGCACAAATGAGACCTAGAATTCGACTATACTCGTGGGAAAAAGCAGTTCCTGGATTATAACTGTCATCAAGTTCTTCTGTTGGAAGAAATGACTTACTGTCTATTTACCCTCTCTTTATGATTTCAAAGATGTCTATAATATTGCCTCTTCACACCATTCAGCTGCCTCTTCTTCAAACTGAAGGGCTGTAACTATTTAATCCCTTATTGTATGGAAGAAATTGTTTTCTTTCATTTACCATGTCATCTTTCTCTGTACCTCTGGTTTTACAATACTCTTTCTGAGATGATGCAACCAGACATGTACAGCAAACCTCGCATTTATGCAATGTAAAAATGAGATTTTTTTCCTTCTTTTTCCTTTTTCATACCCTAAACTTATTGACAGATGCCTGGGTTGAGGTGATGTTTTAAAGAAGGATCCTCTTTCCCTTTTCTGAGCACTGATGGTATTTTAGGGCCTACCCACGCATCTGTACTGTCATGCAACTTCTCCTATAAATATATGTAACTTTGCATTTATCAACACCGAATTTCATCTGCCATTTTATTACCAATGTCAAAAGGGGTACTATAATCTTCTCTCAGGTTTAATACGCGTTCTTAATATTTGTCTCTGCATCAGCCCATCCAAAGCATATGCAGTTTATTCAACTAAATACACCCACAGAATTCCCTTGTAATCTCTGCATTCTCTCACCCCTCTTCTTCACTGCCAGTGCTATCTATGCTCATTTATGAAACTTAATATTGACAGTTTACAGAATGATTACTTCATTTGTAATTGCTTCAAAGTTTTTCATCTCTACTAGAGGCAAAATCATAGAAAGACTAGGCAGTAGTTGCTGCAAAAGCTAACAAAAATATAGAAAACAATGTTTCTTCAATCCAAAATCTCCAAATCGTAACAAGAAAAAAAAAAACCCACACAAATCTGCAAATTCACATCCCCTATATCAACAGTTCCTGCTGGCTCTTGGGTGCCATCTTGCTTCTCCAGACTCTCCAACACCAAAGGCTAATGTAGTCCTGTCAAAAACTTTTTCTACTGCTCCACCAAAACATGGACCATCAAAAAAAGCATTGTTCAGAGTTTCATGTTCTTCCTGCTGTTTGTCCTTACAAGCGACAAGGCAGGACTGCATCTAAACATGATGACTTGTCAGTTAGACTTCAGTTAGACTTCCTAGACTTCCTGCTTTGCGTCTCTTCCTCAAGTAGCAGGAAGCTGCTTAAATCCTTGTTAATCATGGCAATTAATATGGTCACCTTACCAGGCTGCCAGTGAGACAAAAGAAAAGTTCTCTACTCTGAAGAGATCCAGCATGAGATGAGCCAATCTCTTATTCAATTGCAAATACCCTATTTATGTCCCGGAGGACTTTTGTAAGGTCAGACAGTTTGCACTTCAGAAAGTTTTGCTGCACTCACAGTAAAAAAAAAAAAACAAAACCAACATACTCCAGAGTATTACAGGTCAAAACTCAAACAATCACAATATTTTAAGTACCACATTATTTTTTTTTCCTTATGGCTTTACAGCTGTTTGGGCTTACACATGTGCTTTTAAGTTTAAAACTAAAACTGCTTCTTTTCTTAATGGAAAGCTGATATCCTCACATAATCACAAAACTTCAGAACCCAGGCTTTAAAAGAATAAACATTGCAAGCTGACAGTATTAAAAAACATGAGTTGATGCTACTGATGACAAGCCAAAAATGGTAATCAGCATGCAGTACCAGGAGGAATATTCTGTCCTTACTAAATGCAGATCTTCTCACTCAATAAAAGTTCACATTTCTAAACTTTTGTGAAATTCATCACCATGATGCCTCAAGCTTGGAAGCTCTGACTGAAGAATTCAGGAGCAGCACACTGCAGAGCAATATAGGGTCCACCACTTACTGAACCTGGGAGTAATTAACAAGGACGTTATAGGGCTACTTGTAACAGGCTAGCTCATTTTCAGAAACTGGGACACATTTTTAGATCTAAAACATTACCACTCTAACACAACACTCATCACGGAAAAAGCAAAATGGTAAAGTAATTGGATTTTCAACATTCTAATTCACTAGTTTCTTCAGCATGTGTATCTGAAGAGAATGAAATTTCTGGCACCGCAGTACTCTTGTGACTGCACAGAATCTTGTGCTGGAATTTACAATGACATTAAGTCATTCTTCTGTGCGCTCAAGGAAGCTATATAAAGTCTCACTAGTTGTAAAGCCACCTCTGAATCAAAAGTCTACCTAGGGAATTCAATAATGTTTCCTATTGCAGGATGAGCAAATACAGTATTTGATTTTTACCTCCTGCAACGGAATCCTACACTTCTGCTTGCTGATCTATCTTTAGCCAGGTAATTTCCAGTGAGTTAAGTCACCAATATTTGTATTTCCCTTTCCATGTGGCTGATTACACCTTTTATTCAAAAACTCACTTTGTAATACTGGCTAGATAGAGTCTGCCAAGGAGGAGGATTTGTCTTCCTGAGCACCGTTCTTCCAGGTCTTCAGTCAGATCAGGTTCCTGAACTCCCAAATTTACTTAAATCAGAAGCACACTCATTCAGGGGAGGTTGTCTCCCAGAACTGACTCCATTTGCAATTCAGGTTGATTTAGATTTGAATATTATGCTTCATAGAGCTGAAATATCAACAGGAACCTAACCACACCAACTTCCTTGGGTGAGGGTCTCAAAAATTTGGTTTGGGTTTCTTCCTACATTGCTATGTTGATGCAGAAAGAACAAGCAGCAGCAGCCCTCTCACTTCCAGATCAAGTGATCCTGGCTATGTCTATAACAGCAAGTAGTGCAGCATTGCAAGAGCTGGTGCTGAAGTTCAAGTATTAATTCTACACGCTTCATGTGGTTTACTTCAAACTAGTTCTGATCTGGTTCTGTGGACTTAAAACCCATTAGCTGAGAGCATTTTCCAACCTGGTTTTATCTGAAAAATATCAAGTTCATGTGATCTGTGATCACTCTGAAATGCCACGTACATTAAGTGACTAAGATTCACTTCAAAATTTCACAGCTGATCCACATACCAGGATAGTTCCATGCACCCTGTACACTAGTTATCTTACATCTGTCAGTTGCCTTCTTTCGTGCATTTAGCTCTACGTTCCTCTTAAAACAACTGTCGGACCCCTCACCCTTGTGCCTAATCAGCTTCCCAAACTGAAGGGGGGATAGTATCTTAAGAGATAAGCCATTGCACTCTACAGAGGGTGTAACATGTCAACGGTATGTCAATAGCTGATAGTGAGTCAAAAGACAGCCCCAATAATCCTTATAGTTGTATGACAGAAGACAAAATTCAGGATGTTTAGCAAACAGTAAGAAACCAAGGCTACAAAGACCTTCGTCGCTCATGTTGCAAGTGATACATGAAACACCTGGATGTGCCTCAGAGGAAAATCCCAGGATTCCCAACACGGACCTTGCCCGATCTTTCTTTATTCAAAGAACAGCAGTTACTGGTTTACAACGTTTCAGTGAAGTAAGACTCTAACCTTCAATAATGCCATTTCTAGCACAACAAACAATGTTTTCTGTGGCCTGAGGATACCAAACAACATAAGGGGTAATAGCAATGGAAAGGCAGGAGGTAGGACAGAACCATTAAGTGATCATGATCTATCCTGCATTACCTAACCTTCCAAATCAAACCTGTCCAATTCAGTTAAAGGGACCTTAAAAAAAAAAAAAAAAGGAAGGTCTTAAAGGTAAGCTGTCCAAGAAACAAAAGTTGCTCAAAAACATTTTTTTCTTTTAATATTGCCTAATGTTTTTAAGACCACCACAGCTTGATACTTGCAGCTTTCCACAGTCAAGCAAGACTTTGCCTGAATTCTGACTATCCAGCACTTGAGGTCAAAACCATTCAGAAACCAAGAATCTCTGAAGTCACTTCAAGGCCTACTCATCCAAAATTTAAAAAGTTAGTTCAGTTTACTCAAAAACAACCCAAATTTTAGCTTCCACATGCATGCACACAGGAGTAAAACATTTCATGACAGCTAACAAATGTACAAAGAATGGAAAAAATCCAAACTTACTATAGTTAAAACAAAATCACAAACAAAGAAACAAGGATTCTACCACCCTAACAGTGTACACTCTCTTGACTTTTCAATACTCATGTTCATGCTTAACAGAAAAGAGAAAAAAAATCATTGATGTGGTGGTTCATGCAAGAAGTGTTATCTTCCATTTCAGGTTGGAATATGTTCTTCATTACCTGCCCAGGAAACATGCTTATATGCAAGTAAGATACTGCATAGCATAGGATGCAATTTAAGGATAAGCTGCAGTATTAAAAATGCTAAATATACAAAAATAAACAGGTTGTCAAATTTATATGTTCCTGAGAGTTTTAAGATAAGACCTCTTCATTTTTTATGGTCACCTTGATTCAAATTTCTACATCATCCTCTACAGTAACTTTTAACAGCTCTGCACAGATCAGGTTGATACACGCAACTGTTCAGTGTAAGATCCTTATCTAGTGCAGAGGATGCCACTGAAGAAGTATATTGTGAAAGTCTACTCAGCAGCTTAAAATTTGCATTGCAAGTACCACATATGGAAACTTGAAACATTACTACTGTTTCCTCACAAGTTCTGCAGGCAAAAATTGTAAGATTGGCCACATGCCAAGCTTTTCACAAGATGCATCATTCAGTAATTTCTTAGATTAAGCATAGTCTACTGAAGATCGGCCAACCAACACATGTCTATCTATAATCCTTCCAGACACACACAGCAAGAATTAAGCAGAAAAACTTTGCAGATACACAACACAATTACATAGCCACAAAAACCTACAAATCTACACTGACGCAGCTATGTTTGCACAGTGTGTTTTAAAGAAGGTAATTCATCAATGCAAGGAAAATAAACTGTATGGGTAAAAGGTGCCTCTAAATGAGTGAAGATGGTCTATTTTCTAGAGGCTGAACCTGATTTAGTGACACTGATTTTTTTTAAAAAAAAAAGCAAAAAAACCCCCCCACCACACTAATCCTAACACTGTAATTGTATCAATACAAAAAATGAAAAAGGCACAAGGCTCAAAAACCTTTTCCAGCTATTAAAGATACAGAGGCTAACGCTGCTTTTCTGTTAAAATGCAAAACCAGACCACAGAAGATACTCTTCTAACACCAGTGCTTTATCAAATGACATTAGCCATAAATCAAGGATCACACTGGAAGCAGGAGAGGTTCTACACAGGTTTTGGGTATCTACCCACACAAACTTCAGGGCCACAGCCCAAGCCAGCTCCAGCTGACTTGGCTCTGAGCAGGTTGTGAACATTTTCAATAACATGCTGATATTAGCAGGTGCTGTACATCTTCAGTATTTCTTGGGATCAGCTCCGTAAAGGAGAAAGAATACTCCATCAATGTAGTCCCCTTTCAGGAAAAATCTGGAAAAGAACCTTCTTATGCAAGTCTGGGATGAGCTAGTTGAGGGTAGACTTGTTGCTGAGAGGGAATGACTCCTGAGTCCATGCTGCAGCAAACCAGAACACAGTTACCCAGCGTCTTCACACTGCTAACCAAAACTTCCTCTAATGCTCTGCCACGGGACTACTGAAGCCAGCAGTCCCTTACATCCTTCACTGCATCTGCATTCTTCACGCTGCTGTCTGCTTCACACTAAAGGCAGAGGAGAAAACCTCGCTGTCTGCAGGCTGCAACAGAGGTGCTCAACATGAGGAACCAGCAAAGGGACCTTCTGCATAAGTTTCGAAGCCCACGTAGGTGCAAGACCCAGCATGAACCACAAAATTCCTTGACATGTACAATGGCTTTTTGCTACTGCTGTTACAAAAATAACACAGAGGTGGTTGTTCTACATCTATAGGTTAATGTCCGTACTACAAGTCCTGCACAAGTAAAGAGTAGGCCCACCTTTACGCGAGGGCAGACTGTGGCAACAGCTTGGTCCTCCAGGCTGAAAGTGGGTTGCAGACAACTAGTTGCCCAAATCAGCACCATCAATTCCTTTTGTCAGAGAAGATTTTCTAAGGTGCTTGAACCTGCTGTACATTACCAAGATAGAGCCATTCCATTTACCACCATTAACAGAGAAAGGAGAAGGAGGACCAGTCTCCTGCATTTGGTGAAGATGAAGATCGCACAAATGCACGAGAAAATATTTGAGCTGCCAAACACAATTTGTTTTCTTTCCAAATTTACACACATGCAACAAATTAAAAACTTTCCTATTTTTTCTCTTTTATTTAAAAAGAGTTGATGCCAGTTGCAACAAGTATTCCAAATATCAAGGGACTTCTACTGTACAAGTAGTATGGTAATCCCAGTAACAAGTGCTGGTCAGTGACAGACGAAGGCATCTTGGATTGTCCCGCAGCATCAGTGGACAGCACCCTATTTAAACTACTATTCCAAATCCCTGGCTTTCACCATCTATAAAAAATAACCTGGCTGATCTGTAACAACTTCTACATCAAAAGAATCCTTTATGTTTCATATGGCACTATAACATGCACTGTGAGACTGATGAGACCTTGAGAAAAACTATCTTCAGAGATAATCCCTGATACAACAGAAACAGAAGCAAACACTGCATGAACATGCAGGATATCGTTATCCTGTAAGATTCACCTTTTTTTAGAGATGGCACCAAAGAAGGCCACACAACAGAAAAGAGGAAAAGGATCAAGTGGAAAAAAAGAGTAGGGGAAAGAAAAAAAAAAAGTAGAGCTATTTAATCCCCTCCCCCTTCTAGTTAATACAAAAACATGCTCTCAGTTTCCAAGGCTTATTAAATTTATTGTTCTCAGAGTGGTTGGCCTTCCACACAACAGCCTGTAGCAGTCACAAAGGTTAATGCAAGCATTTCAAAAAGTACAGGATGGCCAGTTTCATCTGGATATAAGTCTAAAAAGGAAAAAAATCTAAGACACAGCTCCAGGCTCTCAAGGAGCAACAAGGCTGCTCTTGGCACATAGCAAGTTTATTATCAGTATTTCATTAACTAGCTTCTTAAAGAGAAGTCCACCTACCATTTCTGCAACACAAGGGCTCATTTTCTATTCTGTCTCTGTTACTCGAATTCAGGAAGGAAAGCCTAAAACATTTTTTTTGGTAAAAAGCTGAAAACCCCAAAATACATCTAAGCAAATGGATGCAAGACTAATATTTAAGTAAATATTTAGTACATTTCTGATTAAGTTAATTTTATCATCAGAGAAGGAAAAGTCAGCCACTGCATGCAGCTCTCATCTCAACAGCAGATCTTCTAATCAATTCACTAAAAAGAGCATTTTGTTGAGGTTCTGTTGACGGGATGGTGAACCACTCTTGAAAGCCTACACCCACGGGCATCTCACAAGAAGAGCCCCAAGAAGGCTGAGCCGAGTGTCTGACTCCAGATACTCCCTGACAGGCTGCAGCAGACACCAGCAGCGAGCAGGGGTGGCCAGGAAAGCCCTGACCCGTATTGCCCCAGCTGACTCCTGGCAGCACCCCACAGCGGGGGGGGCACAGCTCCCGGGCTTAGGCCGGGAGAAACGAGGCCCGCGGGTGGGCAGGCCCGCCGCGCTCTCCCGTGGCCACGCTGACAAGGCCAGGGGAGTAGGTGCCGCGCTCAGGTAGAACCACCAGCGCATGACCCTGCCGTGCCACGGGGCTCACCTGCCGAGTGCGCGCCGGTGGCTCCGCAAACCGGCCGCGACCCCGGCCAGCCTGCGATACGATCTCCCGCAGGCGAACCACGGCAATACCCATTAAAGAGCAATAAACGCTACCCCTGAATACCAGCCGCCCGGGCGCGGGGCCGATCCCGCCCAGGGTGACAATTTAGTTCATTCAAGCGTACCCTATGCTCATGCATTTAGGAAAAAAAACAGCGACCCGGGTCACGGCTTTAGCAATCTAATAGCGGCCAAATGAGCGGGGCCGCCGCACGCTTCAGCGGAACCCTGGCGGCTTATCGCCCTTTAACAGCCCGGCGGGCCGGGGCCGGGCGGCGCGGCCGGACCCCGCAGCCCACCGCCCCACCCGCGCCCTCCACACCCCCTCCCCACCGGGGACACCGCCTCAGCCGCGGCGCG
>VWZZ01000473.1:229774-244174 GCA_013399095.1 Psophia crepitans
CGTGCTCTGCGCGGAGCCTCGGCCTCCGTGGCACAGGGGAGCGGGCCGCTAGGCCCGGCGGAGGCGGGGTGGCACGCCGCCGGGTAGAGCTTGCTTCGTGTGGCCTAAGGCCGCGTCGCTCGCGGTGTGCCCGGCGGGGCAGCGGGCCGCGGTGCCGGGGGGGAGGTCGGCTCCGCTCCCTGTGCGCCTGCAGCGCTGGTTGGCTTTGAACTTGGTGGGGCCCCCCCCGCAGGGGCCCGTCAGCCCCGGGAGCAGAGGGGCTCCTCACCCCGAGGAGGGAGCCGGCCGGTCTGCAGGCGCTGAGCTGCTCCCGAGGGGCACGGACAGGAGTTTTGTCACTAACCTCGGGAGGCACCGAAGTGGCTAAGCCACATCCAGCAAAATCCCCGACTAAGCTGGTCCCTGAGAAGTGTGGTGTAGGCCGGTAAGAAGTTTTATCTCCGTTATCCTGTAGGGTAATTCCCCCACGCACCGATGAAAGCAGCGCCGGTGTCTCGCACTGCCACCTGATGTCCGGCCTGCAGCCTCTTCCACAGCCGTGGGGCACTTCTGTAACACCTGTCTGGCTGGAGAAATGGGGGGAAGCTTGACCGTGTAGCTGCGGGGTGGGAAATCCAGAAAGACAGTATCGAATGGGATAAGTTAAAAAAAAAAGCAAAAACAAAACAAAAAAAACCACCCCAAAAAAAGCCAGCACAACCACAGTGTAATACAAAGCATTGCAAAGGTGGGGAAGGAGCACAGAGGAAAGGAGAAGTAAATGAGGAATGTGTATTTATAAGGATATTAAGCATTTGGCCTAGATTTAGTAAACCAGGGTGGGGGATACATAATTGCAATTGCTTAAAAAAACCTGCTTTTTGCAGTGAACTAAGACCTGCTGCAAACAGACTTGGTTATCAATGCGCTCTGACGCTAACTGGATGTTGTAAGGTGTTCTTCCTGTCTGCCTGAAAGAGATCTTGTCAACGGGTAATTCCTTTTCCTCGTGTCTAGTCTAGAAAAAACTTGCTTCCTTTGACCTTCCCTCCTTTACTTTGGGAATCAATGTCAAATACAGGTGCGTAGCAGATTAAATTTAAGTTAGGTGAGTGCCAATGAATTTGTTTCCTGTAAATCATTAAGAAATTTGTTAATTTTGGTATTTCAATGGCTAAGGGGTGGAAGGACGGATACAGGCTTAGCTCTTCCTGCTGTTCAGTATTCTGTTTTCCATATAGTCACAGCCACTGCTGGCAACTTTCTGCGGATCACAAGGTGTCTTTTTAACAGTGGGAACTACAAGGTGAAAGGAGGTGGCTAAAGTACGCCTCTCAATAATGTAACAAAGGAACTGCAAGGAACTTGGATTTCATCGCTCTTTTGTCATTGTGTGTGATTTTTAACATTTTGCAGTGCTTTCCCATTAACCTCTAAAACCCTCTATTTCTCTTTAGCAGCAGTAATACATCACTCTTGAGACCTGCTGCCTTTAGACGCTTCTCTAAATGAAGGGTGACTGGAAGAGAACATAAAGGAGGGCACCAAGAACAAGCAGAGATTTCAGGAGTGTTTTCTATGAAAGTAATGGGAAAGGACTGGGATTTATTTCTCCTAGAGCTGATTGAGAGAAAAATAGAATCCATATGTACAGAGTTGCTGCAGAGAGGATGTTATAATGATGAAAAGAAGTGATTGGCTTGCGTTGCAGTGAGGGAGATTTAGGTCAGGCACTAGAAAACACTTTAATGCGAAGGGGAAATCAAGTACGGACAGACATCACAACCAAAAGTAGTAGAACTTCTGGGAGTCATCGATGAGTAAATGTTTCTCAGGTATGGTTTAGTTAGCACTGATTTAGATCTGGAGAAAATAAACTAGAAGACCCTTCTTGTTTATGTGAATCTGACTATGAAGATGCAATGTGTTTATATCTGCAAAGAAAACTACTTACTCCTGAGTGGCTATTTTATACATGCAATTTTGTTTCTAGCTTATAAACAAGTCCTTGTAAACTGATGTTCTGGTCAGCTCATAAAATCAGAAAAATTCTAATGTATACACTGCAAATACCACAGACTTGGGAGAGAAACCAAGCCCAAGCTTAGATACTAATGATTGTGTTCACTATAAACACTCAAGGCATTTGGCCATTGTGTAGCCTTATGGCACAGCCTTTTTATGACATAAAGTGAAGATTAACGTTGAACAATAGCAGAATGTAAGCAGAATACAAGCCTTACAGCACATACTTTCTAGTCTACCTAAGTCTTCATGTTGCTGAGATTTTTCTAGCAAGTTCTGTAGGATTTCTTTCATCTAAAAAGCAGTTCAGTATTTTATTGGAATATATACCTAATGCAGCGTTAGCTATTGTCATTAAGCAGCTTGTCAGCAGGAGCTAACATGTCAGGATAGAAAGGAAAAGACTGAAGCATTTTAATGAGGCAGAACTTCATGTGGTGGCTATTAGGTAATAACTCTCATTCCAAAAAGTGAAGTGAGCGTCTTCGCAGAAGCACAGATGTATCTTCCGTTAAATCGTGCTGCAAAAATCGTTTCTGTGAAACTTGTTTGAAAAATAATCAATCTTGGACTCGGGCTTTAACCTTAAGAAGTGCTGAGCACAACTTTTAATCATCTGTTGTTTACGTCAGTGCGATTTAATGAGTTTGAACGTTTTAACCTGTGATTTTCACCTGCCAAATTCAAGGTTGATTGCTAGTGCCATGAAACAGACTCTGGAGATGGAATTGACATAAAATGTATTTGTTCATTAGTAGATACTGCATTTTACATTTTGATTTTGCTAAATGGCAATGAACGTGCCTATTTCCAAACATATCTCAATAGTATTAGTAGGGTTTTTTCAGGATTGTATAGTCAGCTGTATTGATACAAGATAAAAAGCATTATCTTAGAAACAACTTGAGCAGCAGGCATAATTGAGTATACCTTTTAGACAGAGCACTTTGATTTCTTGTCTCATTAGTTAAATAGATTCTGGCAAAGATGATACTTGTGTAGAAGCCTGCAGAAAGCAGTACTTTTTGTGGAGTAGTGGTACATAGGAACACTGTGGCCAGTGTTCCCACATCATGGTTTGAATGACCTGAACATTGGGTGTGTTATAAAAGGTGCCCTAAAGCAAAGAGACATAGCAGTACATCAGTGTTTCGGGCAATATAAACCACTTCGCCACATCAGAATGGCTTCATTCATTGAGAGAACAAAATGTGTGGTGTGTTGGTTGTTCTCCCCTTGATCCCCTTATCTGGCACAATTGCCTTACTTCTTAGTAACCTGAGGTAAAAGACAACCAACTTTTGTTTATTAGCTACAAGGTAGTTATACTGATCTTAAGTTTTTACTGATAAAAGGTGCCCAAATAGCTCTGTTTAAGATTAAAGAAGAAAAAAAAATATTACTTTTTAATTAGAAGAGGAGAAACAGAGATATAGTATTCAATATCTCTGAAGTACTGAGAGAGGCTATCTTGTACCGTGTTATCTTTCAACATTGTTTTCCATTGTACAAGGCTGTTACAGATGGCATACACGAACTCTTCTCTTGGCAAGTCATAAGATAGCAGCAGGAAAGCAAAACATTATAACATGTAGCTTCATGTTAATACCATATCCTTACTCTGGAATAATAAAATCCATAGAGAAAAGCCTCACGTAAAAACACAGACCACTTTGGCTGAGGGTACTTACACAGTAATGTAAATGCTCCCAAGTGCTACAAACCCTTTATTGGGCATGGCTAGAAATTTAGAATTGGATGCCTTAAAAGATACAAATTGTGGTTAGTTAAAAAAGACAAATTATGTACAAAATAGTCTCCAACTTCATTGTCAGAACAGACGGGAAGCTGGAAATGAGAAGTAAGACTAGTCAGAGGAGTTCGGAGGTTCAGCAGCTGGAAAACTGGTGGAAAAAATGTATTTGAATGGTCTAATGGTAATAGATTTCTCAATATAAATTTGAACGGTAAATATGTGGCCAATTGTCACCAAAAGTATTTCTTAGAAAAATCCAGAAAGGAAAAGGAAAAAAAAAATTAAACACACCACCTCCAAAAAGAGAAAGAACTGGACATAGAAATCAAAGAATGGGGTTTTTCCATAGAGTTTTAGTATTCAGTAGAGCCCAAGAGCAGCTGGCGGTTGCAGGTGCAGCTCTAACTTCGGCAAGTGACCCGGAGCCTCCTGTTAAACAAACTCATGTGACTGTTACCAGCAAAAGGGAGAAGCTGCTCTGAGTAAATAAAACTTGAAGCGATTTGCAACTCCTTATCTGGTATATTGACAAATGTCAACAGGCAGAGATACCACAGACAAAGGTGAATGAGCACTGGGGGAGAAACAAGACCTCTCAGTCAAAAATCTTTGCCTGTTCTTTGTCTGTGCTCTGATGCTTTGCTCCCTTCTGACATTATGGTCGCCATGTGTGCTATGGTTACATATTTTTCCTGCAAAAGAACACGTGGATATGAAAGCAAGCAAGCAGATTTTGGAAAGGATTTTTCACCAGTTCTCTTCCCTTTCCTTGTTTCTGGAAATACTTGTCCTTTAGGTAATAACAGGCAGTCTAAAAGCAAAGATTAATGGTAAAAAGCGGTCAAAAGTACTAGTTTCTGACTGTTGTTACACGGATACAAATTCAGTATAATTTTAATGAATAATTCTATGGGACATGAATAAAGTAATACTACAATTGATTTTATATAGGTTATTTATTCTTCCCTGTCCAATAAAAATGTTACTGTTGATACAGTAATGAAAGAAGATTTGCATGAAGAAATTTTAATAGATTAGTCAATAGATTATATTGCTGAGCAGACCGGAGATCACATATGATATTTTCTCATTTCTGTGTCACCCCAGCCCAAGTTGGTAGAGCTGTGGACTCATTTTTCATTTCAGGACTCTTCAGTGAAAGGTCGTGAAATAGTCCCACAGCAATAGAAGCAGTAGTTAAGAGCCTAGTCCTAGACCAGCAACCTTGCTTGAATTACTAGCAGAGTTTGAAGATTAAATGTTCACAGATAGGGAATCTCTCTGGGTAGCCGGGGTTCTGTGTTTAATAAATTGTGGAATTTTGAAGCCCTAGATTTAGGGCTTTAGGGTTTCTCCTCATGCGCATTTAACAACATATTCGACTTCTTTGCTTGGTTTCTTTTTTGTGAAATGTAGAAAATAGTGCTTTCCTAAGGCAAGGTGTTGTGAAGATTAAAAAAAAAAACAATGCAGTTGTGATCTGTTTTAACCCTCTACTGCTTGGGGCACTGTGGAAGAACTTTCAGGAGACAGGTTAGAAGCTGTACCTTCATGTCCCTGCTGAGAGGCAACGAGGAGGCAAACGCTAAGAAATCTAGTCCCATTCTACATAATGTCTAGCTTTCTGGGATGAGCTGATTTTTGTGACTTCATTGTGGTACATTTTATAAGGATTACAGTTCTGAATAAAGTTTGTGACAAATTTGTTTCTAGTATGAATATTGTTTACAGAGTACTCCAATATTTGTCTCTCATGTTCAGGTTGGTTTGCCTTTTTACTGAATAAATAAATAGAAGCAGTACAGTTTTACTATGGTCTTTGCTCTAGTGTTAACATGCAAATACATGTTTTCATCTGTAGCCTTTTCCTTTGTTTTTGACCGCATTATGAGTTTAGGCCAGAATTACGCTGTGTTCCAAATTTACCCCAAAAACATTAAAGAGACAATGGGCTGGTTTTGGGCCCAGCTTTTAAAGCCTTCCACCTTCCCATTTGGTCTTAGAAAATTCTTCATATTTTTAGAACTTCTCAAATCATGTTCTTGTGAAGTTGGGGGAAAAAATGCTGTTGCATTACTAAAATACAGTATGTCTTATGACCTACATAATACCTGCGTTGTGTTTAGAGATCAACAATGCCCATCCCATCGCTCTGCCTGTCCAAAGGCGAGGAAGGTGGTACCTCAAGTAAAGCTATGTAGCGTCCTGGAACCTGGTTCTGACTGTTGGCAGCATCAGTCCTCTTCATTCTGAAAGAGCAAGATTCAATAATGGCATGTATGAATTGATGATAAGAAATATGGAGTCTCAAAGAACAGATAATTCTGAAACAAAAGAAATTGCATTTTGTGTATGACCTTGTATTTCATGTTTATATTCAACATGTTAACCCATCTTACATACTTCAGCTTTGTGTCTTCCTTAATCATCACATCTTCCAGAGAAGTCCGTGTGACTGCAAACCTGTACAACTAAACTTTGGCTGTAGTCTAAATGTAGCATATATTAAGAATACGCTGAGCAAAGCGTTGTGGCTATCAGTAGAAATTACCATTTCATCTCTCACTAGAAATAATTAACACCAGATACAAAGTCTCAGTGGTTGAAGTTTTACTACATTTTAACTTACCTTGTTTCTGAATCGTAAGTGAAAAGCAAAATGCATTTTAGCAAAAAGGATAAAATAAATGCTCGAGATGAGTAAGAAACAATTTGTTGGTATGGATAGACCTTTATGGCAGAAATTAAGCCAGGTTTTAGCCTCATTTAGGTAGTACATTAAGATGAGAAAGGGCAAAACACTGACACATGCCTTAGAGTTTGCACCCCAGTTATTAGTTCACACAAAAGTAATTCTTTTACTTGTATTCACGTTAGCTAATTTAAGCTGTGCAGGCATGTGAACACAAGTTATAATTCAACCTGCATTTTGTTATGGAGCATATCCTTAAGAGCTCTTTTTTTTTTTTCTTTAAAGCATGTCCTAAAGTCCTACTGACTAAAGCATGTTTAAATGACTTTGCTGCATGTTCTTGACGAATTAAAGTATGTAAATAATGATAAGGCACTCATATCAACATACAGCTGAAACAGGATTAAAAAGCAGTATCAGAGCATAAGACTCTGGAACCAAAATCTGAGTTACAGATATCAGTGCCTCAAGAAATGATAACAAGCTTTGAACAACACCAGTCCAGGAGAATCCTGTGTTGGTCAGAAGCATTTACCAAAGGGATTGCGGTTCAGTCACTTTTTGAACACATGGAATAGGGAAAACGGTATATCAACTGCAGATCATTTTAAAGGATTCCCATTTAGTTGAAAAGCAGGAAATACAGGCCCATATACTAACTCATAAGGAAAAAAAGATGTAGTAAGTAAGGAGATACTGTGAATTGAGACCAACAAGGTAATTAGAAACAAATCGTACCTCACCAAAAAGTTAGTTTCAATTGTAACTGTTCCTGAGGCATTTTGTGATGTTTCTGTAGGTACAGTTCTACACATCTGAGGTAATAAAAGTTTGAAGCAATGATACACCAAAAGAATCCAGATAACTTCATGCTCCCTCACTAGGATGTATTTTTAAGCTGGAAACATAAAAAAAATAGCGCTACACTGGAAAACATGTCTGGAAGAAGGAAAAAATAAATGTGTGTAACAAAGTGTTGTTTCATTTTCAGCTCCACTAATCACTCTGTACTGGGGCTATTAAGTAAATAACTTGCATTTTTAAATCACTTCACTGCCTTCTTGGTTTCCAAAAGCAACTCACGTGAACAAGTCTGAATGGGATCTGTACTGTAGGAATAACATCAACTGAAGGTAATTCGAAAGTTTTTGAAGCACCGTGCCTTCTAGGTTTGGGAGCTTCCACTTAAATACCTACATAACCACCTCCACCTTTGCATGAAGTGCTCTTGGAAGGCTAACACGTGGAATATAACACTGGAGGTATTCAGGACCGGTTATATTGCTTTCTCCATAAAGTGGTTTGGTTGACTGCTGGCTACTCTACAAATGCTGTAATTCATACAAAGTGGTTTCAGTACTGTGCCCACTTGCATGGGAAAGGTAGGCTAGGCTGTGTTGAGGCAAGTTTACCTATTGTCTTTTCTAAAGTTAGGATGAGTATTGAAGGTTGAAGGCAGCCTATTGCTAAACATACCACCATAAAAGTTTATTCAAACATATGCCTAAGTATGTGCTTCAGTTACCAACAGGTTCAAAAAAACCTTAGTTCAAATGTTTATAGAGGCAGAATATTGAGTAGGTTCTTTTTAATTTTACCTTTTTTTCTTAATTCAGCTTCCTCTCGGAAATTCACAGGTCAAATTCTTCTGCCAGCAAAACTGCTCCAGCAGTCCTGCCAGGATCCTGCCAGGAGCACGGGTTTCCCATGGGGTCACAGCCTTCTTCAGGTGACTCCACCTGCTCCAGCATGGTGTCTTTCATGGGCTGCAGGTGGCATCTCTGCTCCCCATCACCCCTCCTGCAGGGGCTGCAGGGGGACAGCCTGCCTCACCGTGGTCTTGTCCAGGGGCTGCAAGGGAATCTCTGCTCCAGCGCCTGGAGCATCTCCTGCCCCTCCTTCTTCACTGTGTGTCTGTGGGGCTGTTCCTTTGCGTATTACCACTCTGCAGCTGCAACTGCTCCTGGTGGGCTTTTTGAGGGGTTGGTTGTTTTGGTTTTTTTCCTCTTCTTTAATATGTTGTTACAGAGGTGCTACCACTGTCGCCAATGGTCTCAGCCTTGGCCAGTGATGGGTCCATCTTGGAGCTGGCTAGCATTGGCTCTATCAGACACAGAGGAAGCTTCCAGCTGCTTCTTGCAGAAGCCGCCACCCCTGTGGCCACCTGCTACCAAAACCTTGCCACGCAAACCCAAAACATGAGTGAAAATGAGAAAGGATCCCCATGCAAAGCAGTTGATCTTCCTAATGACAATGGTTGCCCATTCCGAAATCACATACGGAACGCTACTTAAAAGAGTAAACGGTATTTGCATCTTCAGCATGATCTTTATGTGTAATACCAATAATGAGAATATATTTGCTTTGGAAGAATGGAGATTCTGTCTCAAGAAGAGCAGAAAAGCTGATCCCCCTCTTTACAAAGATCCAGGTACTTTATTTGAAGACCTAACTTGTGTTCCAAATAAATACACTGCCTTCACTAGGAGCAAGACACTGGCTACGTGACCTTCGTGTAAAGGGTTTCGTTCAGAGGTTTTCCCAGTAATTGAACTGGATTTTCCATAGGCCTTACGGACTGATTTTTACAACTGAGCAAATTTGAAAGAAAAATATGGTTCTTTAATGCATGGCTGTGCAGAATCCATATACTCTGAGTGCTCTGAGCCATAGTGCCATGTGTGCTGTATGGTAGTGCATACCCCATCCACGACCAAGAGGGAAATGTAAAGCAAACAACTGGAGTTGCTTAGATCCGTTTGTCCAATCAAACATAAACTGCAAAAGGAAATGAAGTGATATAGTTACATGTCACATAACTAGCACATTGATCAAAAGATGTATTGCACTTTGAAGCTGACCGTGTAGCCTGTGTATTTTTGGAATACATATTTTATCTTTGAACTTAGTCTAAATTAGCATGACAAGATCTGGCAGTGTTACTCTCTGCATGGAAGATTTTTTTTGATGAGAGGCAACAAAACACCATCTGTTGGGAAACTGACCTTGAAATGCTGTCACTCTGACGGCTCTCTCAAGTGTATCTTGTTCCCTGCTCAGAAGAGCCTTCCAGACTGGCCGCCACTGTCCAAGGATGAGAACAAATTACGACAGCACACAGTGGGGCCTCTGTATCCTTTAAACACAGGGAAGCGGCAACAGATAGGTAGTGGTGTGAGTGTGATATAACATATTGGGATTCTGCTTGTTTGAATCCATTGACTTACAGAACGCCATCAGAAGAATGCAATTAACATTCTGGCTCTCAGGCCAGAGTAGGCACCTGCACCGAGTCAGAAGATTTTACAAAGTCTCAGAAACTTGAGTTTGATCAGTAATAAACAGGGGGGAAAAAAATCATGTTGCGCTATGGTGAAGAGGAGAATTGGCCAGGCTAAGCAAGAGTGTGTGAGGGTTTTGTTTTTCAGAACTGAGTTAGAACAGGGAAAGAGAAACTGGGAGTGAGTTTAGCAGGTTTCAACGTGAAGAATGGCTGGGAAAAATGGGGTCTGTGGAAAGGCGTGGGAAAGAGAAAGAAGGGAAGTTCTGGGGCTTGGGGGAGTCTCTCCACACACTCACTGACACAGATAACAGGATACAGGACATGTCCTTCCACCTCCCCCACTTACCTGTAGCCTCTCCTCCCTCCACAGTCCGCTCCCACCTTAAAACCTAAAGGCCTCTTCTTCCTTCTTCTTCCTCCTATTCAGTGGCTGTCCGCTCCCTGCCTCCTGTCCACCAGACTCTGCACGGGCAGGGAACCAACGGCCGAAAATAAGCAGGCAGGTTGTTGCAGGTCTCTCACTAACATCCCACACTTCACACGCTCCAGCTTCAACCCCAGCAAGGTCTTGCAAAACAGGTAGCAAGGTCACATATTGTTTATTTTGGCTGTGCCTGGAAGTTAAACCCGCCTAATGCCAGTAGTATTGGTGAGACAATCTTCCACAGATCTCAGCTGATTTCCATGAGTGAAAATCGAATGATTTGTTAGCAAGCCCCTTCTTCCCTTGGGTGTTTAGATGAAGGTTGAGGAAGCCTTTATTGCCGTTGCTGCTTTTTGCAGAGCTGTTTGGATGCTGGTGGTATTTGTACAGCAGTTTTAAGGTGCCTCTGTCAGCTGCTAGAACCTGTAAGAGTACATACGCTGTTTACACTCTTTATTGCTCCCTGCAGAATAAAATTTGAGAAATTTTTCTTCCCCTTCCAAATAGGGCAAACTAATAGTTAGGGTGAAATGCATAAAATCCTTTGGGGAAAGTAGCAAGAGTTAAGGACATTATTGAGTGAACCAGCTGTACAGCATTATGCTATTTAAACAATTCAGTTCCACTCGTGTGCTGTGTAAAATTAGGTGTAGAAAACAGCTAGAGGCAAAGCCTATTGTAACTCCCTAGTTTATTAACTATGACATTTAGACTTTTTAAGGGTGTGAAACATATCTAACAATTTGTTCATACAAAAGCATGAACTAAGACATTGCCATTTAACAAAGGAACAGCTTCTTCTTTGCCCTGGAGAACAGATGATGGTCACTGGCTGGGAAGGATTCAGTCTTAAAAGAACAGGGTGTGCTCTGCTGTCATTGTCTTGTTTGTGCTGGGAAGATGTAGCGAATTAACAGAGAAGTTAATGGACGATTACATCAAATTTGAACTTGCCCTTACTATGGCCAAGGGCAGATCTGCGTTAACTGCTTCTGCCTGCAATAATCACAGTTAGTCACAGTATTTGAAAACAGAGTGTATTACTACATTAAAAAGTTAATTTAGTATTTTCTAACCAAAGAGATTCAAAGGGACAATGGAGGTTCCAAATGGATGATTTTAAATATTCAGCAAGGAACCCTAAGAAAGCTGTTCCGTTGGCAAGCACAAGCAAGTTGTCTTGAATCAGGGCACCTCTCAGCACTCCTCACCACTGTCTCTCACTTCTCAGGTTCTGTTAACCTGCTCTGGGACTCAGGATGGGGAAATGTGTGGCTAGATTTCTGCCAGGGTAAGGCTCCCTCCTGACAGACTTTCTGCAATAGGTCTGCATTGTTAATTTTGCATTAGGATTTGCAGAAACTCAGGAATGAGACCAATTCTATATACTTTCTAGGAAAATGTAATTCAAAAATAAGAATAGGCAGAATGTTAATTTCTTTCATAGCCCCCTTATTTTCTACAAGCCATAATTGATTAACTACTATTCCTCGTTATTTACAGGAAATTGCAAGTATATAGTTAAGAGAAAATCATGAGGTTTGTGCCAACTATGCTTATGGTAATCCTGGCTAAAATACACTGTTGTATGCTCTTCAAATAGTAGTCACACTATGTCTTAGCTGAATTTCCCTGTAAACCAGATACTACTTAAGTTGTTGTACTTAATTATGCACACTCAGCTGTCCTTCTGTTTCTCAGTTAAAACGTGAAATGAACAAAGCTTTTTGCTAACACTTGCTCTCAAAGTTATTTCACTATATCAGACTTGCCCTTAAATATAAATATCTAAAGTTTTAATAAAGATAATTAAAACCATAGACCTGGATTTTTAACAAGCTTTTGTTATCTTTGCCAGGTCTGGCATCATATAATAGAAATCTCTTTGGGTGATGGTGATGAGTGTTAAAATCTCTATGAGTTATATGTGAAGCACACCTGCTGCCTGCTAAAGTGCACTATAAGAGTTTTTACTTCTGTGAGTGAGAAGATTGTGTATTCCCAGTCAGCTCTTCCGATTCCCTTGCATGCTATCCAGGAAACATCAGGACACCGTGAAAAGTTACAAGAAGGAAGGAAGGAACGTGGTTGTTATCCATACTCTTTGGAGAGACTGCAATCTGAAAAGGAAGTAAGTTTTTGACTGATTCAAAGACATAAACAGAGTCCTATTGACTTTTACTTTGAACTAGGTCCTGAACTCCTGTAACTTCTTATTAGCTAATGAGGTGGAGTTAGGAGCTTTCTAGGATTTACAGTCTGCTTTGTGAATGGGAGCCCCCATATACTAAGAGAGAATCTATGCTTCAAACCCCAGTTTTCAAGAACTCATAAATGAATGATCTTTTCAAGATCCTTTTCTTTCTGGATTTAATTTAAAAAAACAACCACACAAACAAACCAACCAACCCACCCCAAAGAAACAAACCAAACCCCAAAAACACCCCACTAGCAAGGGAATTCTTACATTCATCAAGGATGTTTTAGGAGATAAACATGGCTTCTAAACATCTCCCACTTTCAGTGCAATGAAAACATCTAGAGCAGAGCAGGAAAAGCTTTATATACCCCGTAACAGAAAACAAGCCAACAAAACGTAGACTTAAGAAGATAAAAACTGGGATCTAATGAAAAAGTGAAGTAAGATCTGGTCAGTGAAATACTAACACTGGGGTTTCTTTGGTCAGGATTGCTTATCTGAAATCCATCTTATATAGATTTTTGTCAGAAACTACAACCACAGCACCTTCAGAATTACTCAGGTGGTAACCCTCACATTCATAGTAGTATCTGGGCACACTTCATACAGTTTATTTCAGCCTATACTCAGGAAGTTTCATGTCTTGGATTTACTTTTAAAGTCTTGTTTATCTTTCTAGCATCTACCATGAAAGTGTGAGTTATAGTATCTATAGAGTGAACAGCCTATATATAATATGGGCTGCAAGAGATTTTATTGCTTCTGACAGTATTTATTGTATTGCAACCACACAGGGTACCAGAGAACTATACCTAACATAGGACACTCTAGGACAGTTTAAAGAAAATTTAACTCCACCAATAAATTTACTGCTGGGTTTTTGTGCTTACAATTATCCACAAATATTCACAACATTTTTCACATACGCAGTTTTGCACACTAGCACATAGAACCACCAATCTCACTCATTATCACGCGACATTTTTTCATATTAATGTCCAACAAGTTTCTGAGACTTTTTTTTTCGCTCTTTCTGCTGTGCAGGTGTTATAAAAATAAATATTTAATCCTTTTGCTCCTTTTCAGTCCTTACACATGGAAAATTTTATTTCAGTATGAACTTTGCCCAAGAGAGGTGTAAAAGTGAGCCTGCAATTGTTATCTTTAAATTGAACTCAAGTAATTTCATCCTGTAAAAGCTTGTTGTAGACAAAATCCGTTAATCACTGTAGTGTGATAAGCCCTGAATGGGCACTTCTATGTTTTCTTTGCAAACAAATACTCTACTGGTGAATAAAACAAAAGCAAGATCATCAGCCATACAAACAGAATGGCAATACCATTACTTTACTTTACCAGTAGCAGCAAAAGACAAAACTGCTGAAAAAATCTTTTTTTTTCTATAAATATGAATACATTTCACAAACTTTCTATTTTCTGCATACTTACCCTGCACTTGCTGTACCTTGTATTTTATGTTTCAATATAATAATGCTCCAGAGAGATAAGTACATCCATTCCTATGCTATCACAGAATCACAGAATATTACAAGTTGGAAGGGACCTCGAAAGATCACCTAGTCCAACCCCGCCTGCCAAGGCAGGACCACCTAGAGCACATCACTCAGGAACACGTCCAGTCGGGTTTTGAATGTCTCCAGAGAAGGAGACTCCACAACCTCTCTGGGCAGCCTGTGCCAGTGCTCTGTCACCCTCACGGTGAAAAAGTTTTTCCTTACGTTAACCCAGAACCTCCTATGCTCCAATTTGCACCCGTTGCCCCTTGTCCTATCGCTTAGTGAGGCCGAGAAGAGCCTGGCTCCATCTTCCCGACACTCACCCTTAACATATTTATAAACATTGATGAGGTCACCCCTCAGCCTCCTCTTCTCCAAGCTACAGAGACCCAGCTCCCTCAGCCTTTCCTCATAAGGCAGATGTTCCACTCCCTTGATCATCTTCATGGCTCTGCGCTGGACTCTCTCCAGCAGTTCCCTGTCCTTGTTGAGCTGAGGGGCCCAGAACTGGACGCAATACTCCA
>VWZZ01000473.1:244697-255745 GCA_013399095.1 Psophia crepitans
ATGAGGAGCGGCTGAGGGAACTGGGGTTGTTTAGTCTGGAGAAGAGGAGGCTCGGGGGAGACCTTATTGCCCTCTACAACTAGCTGAAATGGAGTTGTGGTGAGCTGGGGGTCGGCCTCTTCTCGCAGATAACTAGTGACAGGACTAAGGGGAATGGCTGCAAGTTGCGCCAGGGAAGGTTCAGGTTGGAGATTAGGAGAAATTTCTTCTCGGAAAGGGTGGTTGGGCATTGGAATGGGTTGCCCAGGGAGGTGGTGGAGTCACCGTCCCTGCGGGTATTTAAGGAAAGGTTAGACGTGGTACTGAAGGACATGGTTTAGTGGTTAATAAGTGGGGGGGGTCGGTTGGACTGGATGATCCTTGAGGTCTCTTCCAACCTTAATGATTCTATTCTATTCTATTCTGTCCCATTGACCACAACACTCTGACTTCTACCTTCCAATCAGTGCACAATCCACCTCACTACTATCACATCCTATGAAGCCGAGGGCTTATCCCTTCCCTTAAGTCTACCTGTGATGCCTGAGTCAGCAAGCTCTTCTTCGGTTTCATCAGGAATTTTAAAGTTGTATTCACATTTAACTCAATTTTGTCTTTGTGACGAGTGATACAGCTTCATGCTTACAATTCTTAACGTCCTTGTTTGCTCTTTTTCCTCTGAAGGCCTCATATGCTGTTTAAGAGTTTTTGCATATGTGTGTTAGACGATACTGTCTTTCCTGAAAAGCTTCATAATCTAAATAGGGCTAGGATCCTGATTTCTTTTCCCCCACTCTTTGAAAGTGGAGCAGAAAGACAGTGGTTTGCCAGAAGTCATAGAGAAAAGCCTGTGAGAGAGTCAAGAGCCACGTCTGGATTTCGAACCTCCCAAGTACCTTGCCCTAACTGCAAGTCCAGACATCATTTCTGGCTAATGTCATGGCAGCTGGATTATAAAACTATCTTTCATCTATCCTACATGCAGTTGCAGCTCCAAAGGTGGGGGAAAGCAAACAAGGGTGTGAATACTCTGAGTCCATCCTGAAGAACGCTTGGTTAAGAATAAACTGCATTTGTCCTTTGAGCACCCTCCATGTAGTCTTGAGGATGGGAAAAACTGGCAAGTAGCTGGCCCATGAAGGCATGAAGTGAATCACAATTTAAAAGACATTCACAGACCTTGCAAACTGAATCTCAGATCAGGAACATAGGCCACAATAGCCAGTTTTTTAAAAAGCTCGTTAAGAGTTAGGTATTCTATGTGGCAACAGTATAGATTTCAGCTATGGAAGCAAGTCCAAACATGCTTTAACAGGGTCCTCTGACTCTTGCTGAAGTGTTTTTCTTTTCTTCCCTTGAGGGAGAGGCCAGTAGCCGAAGTATAGGCTTCTTGTCTTCAACCCATCTGAAGAACATGTGAGGAGGAATATCTGTTCTACTTTATTTCTGTTTTATTTCAGTTTGAAGGGTAGATAGATTTGGATTGTATCTGATTTTTGTAGTCCTGGCTAAATAATAAACCAAAGCTTTCTGTATACCTAACATGAAATTTGATCACTGGCTTCTATGGGGAGGGTTTAAGAAGAAAAGGAAGGTGAGTCTATTAATTCATTAATATGTAACTCTGTTAATACTTACTGAGGGAATTGAGGCTAAAAATTAATGTTACTCTGAACACATAAAATCACAAGTGGTTGTATTAGAATAACAAAAGACTATAAGACTCTTTCAAGTAGTGTTGTGTATATTGTGAGCAAAAAGCACACTAAATATGTGTTTACAGCAAATTATCCTCATTAGTGTCGATCACTAATTCTTAATTTTCATCTTGTTCACCAGTTTGGCATGCATATTAATGCAATGTTTCAGAATGGAACAAGCCTAAAAAAAGCAGTGTTTTTGCACATGTTCACTGTCTGATATCTAGCTTTCAGAGGTCTAAGAGAAATTACTGCATACACATTTTGGTAAAATTCCCAATAATTTCAGTGGGAGACAAATGGGCCCTTCCAATAAAGGCTTTTAAACCTAGATCCTACCTTTTCTAATGTCATCCTGCTGCACAGGGGGAAGTTCTGGTTTATCTCTGCTGGGACAGTGGTCAGAACATGCCCAATGGGTTTGGTCTCCAGAGAAGGAATTGCTAACGGGTCTCAATTTACCACATTAGCTCACTCATGATCTCATGGAGGAGGAGTAGATGGGAGTCCCAGTGTGGTGAGGTCTAACTTCGTTTTAGAAAACTTTACATTATTACCTGAAGTATTTCTCAAATGTGATTCTATCTTTCTACACATCCCACATCCTCACAGGGAATTATGTATCATGCTGAAAAACAAGGAGAGAAATAGAAACAACTATAGAACATAGAAGCACTATAGTACAGTAGATGTTCAAAAGACAACACTAAAACCACTGTTGAAATCAGGCACTTCAGAGGAAAATGCTGTATTTCAGATTTCCTGTGCAGCTTTAATTCAGTCTGCATGTGTCTAGTTATTACGATGTGCTGTTCAATTATGTAACTCTGCTGTATGTTTTCCGCTTGACTACTATCTTATTCAGTATGCAATTTTCCTTTTTCTTTACTGTTATTATTGCTGTGTGTGGCCCCATTAGAATTTACTCACCACTTGTCACATTCTTTCTGAGGACATAATTATTCATTGCTTTGGCATGCGTTATGATACTATCTACGTGCTTCACAGACATTAATTAGTTTGTTTTCATGAAAATCCTTTAAGATGAGAAAATATTGTTACTGCTCTCTTTCAGAAGCAGGAATGAGGCACAGAAAATTAAAGGTCAAAGTATCTATTCACTTTGGGTACCTAACATAAGACAGACAAGATGCTGCAATATTTAGCATCAAGTAGCATCCCAGCCAGACACCTTTTAGTATTATCTGAAAGCGTGGCTGTGAGTGTCTACCACTGCTGCAGACCAGGTCTTGACGTTCCAGCTCAGACCTGCTGTAGTCTAACGAAGTGTGGGCTAATGGAGCCAGGCACTTCTGCTAGCCTTTCTCCCCACGTCAGGAGGCAGTAACTGCGGTGGGTCGTATCTGGTAACAGAAGGGATCAGCCCAGTCGTTCTGTAAATACAGGCAATTACCTCCACACTAGGTTGCACAAAAGGCATAGCTGACCTGTAGCAGTCTCCTAGCAGCCAATTTAGAGGCAGAAAGATATCCCTTAATGAACTAACTCACCCACACCTATGAGATGTGGATGTTAAGGGTAACAAGCTCTTGAAAACAAGTGGCAGCAGCAGCTGCATTTTGGAAACCCTTAATGCCTTTCACATGTTGAAACGGGTTGAATTTTGCAAGCGGTCATGCACCTGATACGTAATTTGTGCGTAGCAAGCACCTGTTGTAACCACATCACCTAGCTATCTATATGCTTACTTCACACTTGGATATGGGTAAAAATAAGCCTAAAACATATGAAAATAATGCTGGCCATTTTAGATCAGGAAATGAAAATTATTATCAGAGTATGCCAAGTGACTTCAGAGACTAAAGAAATAGAACATCTACTGTGAAGAAATATTAACTTTGAATTTTTACATAATCAGAGTGTAGAACTCCAGCAGTAAAATACCTAAAAAACACTTTTCCATCTTGCAGAATAGTTCAGTGTCTTTTTATAGTATAGTCAGGATACATTGTTGACTCTGGGAACAAGTAAAATGAGAAGAACAGGAAAATTAATTTGACCTCTTGAAATAGCAGAGTCCTCTTGCACTGTTTAAGTACCTAACCTGAGAGGTTACACGGTGCTTTTCCGTGGTGCTAGACCAGACCCAGGATTACAGAATTACCAGTTGTTTGTATCTTGGTCCCAAATCTCTATTGCTGTGCAGTCTGTGCATGTCAGCCATCCCAGAATTATGGTTCAGACAAGAATTGATTACTGCTGCTTGCTCACTGATTGCGAACGGCTCTCTACGGCTTCCCATACCCAGGAAGAATGAAACATGACTGGGTAACTGAGGCCCTAATTCCTGTTCCTGAGCAGAAATAGGGCCTCTCTCCAAATCCCACAGATTCAGGTGAGAGAACTGAATAAAAAAAACATGCAAACTGTATCAAAGTACATCGTTACCTCCCAGGGAGAAACAAGAAACATCCCCTCCTCAGCTGGCTCATGTGTTTAACCCTAAAATGTTGTAAATAAAAACTGAAAAACCTTGGGAAAAAAAAAATCTAACATTGCACCAGTGGAAAAAAATGTCATAGGCTGTAAACCACTGGTATGTGACTTAATAGTCTGTCATTGTTCTTAATCCTGTTATTGTTTGCTTTGCTATTTGTTTCCACAGCAAAATTCCAGCAGTGATAGAACACGAATAACAGTGAGACAGAGTGCAGTCCGTCTGAAACTGTCTGGTGGTTCTTTCTCTCCTACGTTATTGCTAGAATAACGTTTAATCCTGCGACCTTTACTTCTCTGACACCCCCACTGAATGCTAGAGGAACAGCAAGGGGGTAGGGGGCTGGCGAGCTGGACCATCACTTACCATTCAGCACCAAGTTGCCTTCGGCTACTATCGCTTAGTATATTTTGATGAGAGCTTGCTTGTACACTATTAATCAAATTTCCTCTGGTTTAGAACATTTTTCTCTACCCATTTCGTCTTTCATTCTCATTCTTTTGTTCTATCAGTGATTTTCCAAATAACTGAATATATTTTGAATTAATACAAAATGCCAAGAGCACTAATTCCTGTTACTCTATGTCAAATCCCCCTCTTTCGTCTGTGGTTTAGATAAAGATCTGAATTATTTTTTAAAACTTCTCGCCAAGAATAGGTAATAAATTAGAAGTCCAGCATTCCAAATGCAACTACAGAACTATCCTATTCGCCTGCACCGGCCTAATTTACCTACTTGGTATGGCAACAATTCATATGGAAAGAAGAGCTGCTACTGTTCTGTAACATGGGAGTTAAACCTGCTTTTACAAACATTATTACTCTCTCATGAAGTCATTACAAATATTTTATTTCTTGTACAACATGCTATCTAAACATAAACCTTAGCACAATAAAGTTTAATTCAGGATTGTCTCACCCGCAGTAGAAGCACATACAAGCAATAGATTTCACACAGCAATTGTGCTCTGCATTATTACAAAAATAGCTGTATTTACAAATATTTGTTGGGAGGAAAGTGTTGTAGTAATGATAAGAAAGTGCTGCCTTACCTACTAGGTAAGGTTCTTTCTCTCCTAGGCTGAGATCAGGAATCTGATCATATGTTATAAATGTTTACATGTACAGAGATCATTGCTTAGCGAGTATGGTAAAGACTGAGTGAGATTCTGCCAGTTTATTATATGATACAATGACTTTTTTAAGAAGAAAAGCAAGTTTCCTATTATTTTTTTCCCAGCCTGTGTGGAATGCAGTCTTTGCATACAGGCAAGGGTACGAAGCCGGCCAGAAAACATGCTTGAGTAAGGGAGAGGAGAAATAAGTTTTAAATTTCACGCATAACACTTCATTAAAGTATTCACTGCTCGTGTCTGTGGAATATCATAACTGTCCAAGCATTGTAACTTAAGATTCACAGTAAACTTAATCTCTGATCTTAGAAAAGTCTGGCCAAGTGCTGTCTTCTGAGTTGAATCCATACTATGAAAGAGTATGTAATTTCAGAACTAGTATGGATGATAATGCTAAAATTAAGGGTGTAAATTCTGCACTGATATACATTATGTGCAACTCCAATGAAGATAAAAGGATTACATGTTTTATGTATCGGAAGTTGGTCCTCAGATTTAACTGAAAACTCTCTCTACAAAAAAGGATTTCTAACATCAGATTTTACAACCTCTGCAGCCTTCCTGGCATCACCAAAGTCAGGAAATTAAGACAATATGAGAATATTGTTCTGGCTCCAACAGTGAGGGGAATAACAGTTCTGACATAGGAGCCAGATTTTGTTTGGCTTTCTCCATGTGGACAAGCAAGGCAAGGCAGTATTTTTGCCAATTAATTATTGGCTTTGCTTCTAAGAGTGGAAACCTGAGGGAGAAGCTGGCTTTGTGATTCAAATAGGTGGCCCACAGAGTGGAGACACGGCTACCAATGAATTTCACCGTATCAATCCCTTATCAGTCACTCTAAACTTGAGATTTTGGGGCAAGCCTTCCACTCTCATTACTGACCCATTCAGACTCCAAACTGCTCCTTGTCTGTTAAAGATTCTCATCATAGAAGTTAATTCCCAAGGTATGTTGACATCAAACAGCACATTTAAGTCACTCCAGAAAGGAACAGTTCACTAACCACAGCAAACTTTTCCTGTAAATCCTTCACAAAGGACTCTTTAAGGACTTTCCTGATGAGATACTTCTACCATGGAATCAGTAGCTGGCCACCTTCCAGACCAACATGTTGACTCTCGTCCTCAACGAGTTTTGGGCTGAGTGGATTCTTTGCTCAGCCCTAAGGAACTAACCCACCTTGGTGATGCATGGTGGTGGGTGACTTCTACATTATTTGAAGAATTTTTTTATGGATTCTTGATGTTAAAGAGAAATCTCACTAGTTTCAGTTGTGCTTACAAGACACAGCCACAAAGGATGCAGAATGCAGCAACTCGGGATGCCTTAAATCAGTGGCTTCACTTAGCATCCAGTGCCAAAGTCACAGACTTTAGCTAAAGCCACAAGCTACCTTCAAATCAAGGGCCATTCAGCTGATATCTCGTTGCTAGCAAATACTCAGCAAGTACTTACAACAGCTCTAAAATTTCCTGAGTCCATGGAAATATGTATTCTATAATGTAGTTTTGACTCTAGCATTCATGTCATCATACAGTATTTTCATAGATGTAGATGAGCGACAAAGTGTATTCAGTTATACCTTTACTCCCTCCCTACATGTCAACACAGCAAAAATTTTAAATCTCAAAATTAATTTAGTGAGTTCAATTATTTTCTGGCAGGTAATTGAACACCATATGTCTTTGATTCATTCTAGTTATTTAACTTCAGTCTTGACTTTGTTCTTAGAAAAAACTAAACAAAATGAGATCATGGGGGTTTTGTGCTAATTACAGATTAACATGTTTTATGTGTAATTTAGGTCCTAGATTTTCCAGCACTTACCCCTAGAAGCCTTAGGGAGTGCCTTATTTTGAGCAGCAGAAATATTCCTACTCCCAGGACTTCACAGGTGAGATTTTCAGTGCTTCTATTATTTTTACTGAAGTGGTCAACCTCAAAACATGCAAACCTGAAGACCTGATCCAAGGAATAGATGTTTCACATCCTAAATAAGCAAGTGAGCACTTGCTATGAAGTTTAAACGGATCCAAAATAAATACACTAGTCATATTGTACTCAACTGCCTTGAGTTTTTCCTATCAAGTCACAAGTCAAAACTTCACTGAGACAGAGGAGGAGGAAATGTGAAAACTGGCATTCTTCTTGGAACACTAGTTAATTTTTAACTGGTGAAAAATAAGACTGTTTCTACAGCAAGAGTGCATTAGATCCTGCCTTTCAGTGGCAAAACAGAGCTTCCAAGCCCTTAGGCATGTTATTCTCTTGTAATTGTTCATTTCCTCTCCACTGTCTGTGTGGAAGAAGTGAACAGATTATTATCACCACTAAATAAAATACTATAGTCTGCTTTCTATAGGAGTCCTTCAAAAATTTGCAAGGCACAGATGCATTTGTCTATAACAGACATAAAACTGTTTAGAAAACAAGCCATATGAATAACAAAGCAAATACTTGTAAAGACTTCCTCGACATAGAATCATAGAAAGATTTGGGTTGGAAGGGACCTCAAAGACCGTCTAGTTCCAAGCCCCCTGCCATGGGCAGGGACACCCTCCGCTAGACCAGGTTGCCCAAAGCCCCATCCAACATGGCCTTGAACACTGCCAGGGATGGGGCATCCGCAGCTTCTCTGGGCAACCTGTTCCAGTGCCTCACCACCCCCACATGAAAGAATTTCCTCCTAATATCTAATCTAAATCTCCCCTCTCTTAGTTTATACCCCTTACCCCTTGTCCTGTCACAACATCCCCTGATAAACAGCCCCTCTCCAGCTTTCCTGTAGGCCCCTTTAGGTACTGTAAGGCTGCTATAAGGTGTCCCCAGAGCCTTCTCTTCTCCAGGCTGAACAGCCCCAGCGCCCTCAGCTTGTCCTTGTAGGAGAGGAGCTCCAGCCCTCTGATCAGCTTTGTGGCCTCCTCTAGACTTGCTCTAGCAGCTCCATGTCTTTCCTGTACTGGGGACCCCAGAGCTGGACACAGTACTGCAGGTGGTGTCGCACAGGAGTGGATTAGAGGGGCAGGTTCACCTCTCTTGACCTGCTGGTCATGCTACTTTTGATGCAGCCCAGGACACAGTTGGCATCACTTTAAAGTAACTTTTATAGTAACTTGAAATTTTAAATTCAGTGTTATACAAGTTGCATTTTTATTCCTTCACTATTTTGTAAAGCCGTTGCTCAAACAGTGGCTACTGTGATCTTGTCATTCTTCAGCCTCATCCTGCATCTGCTCCTCTATCATCTTGTTTTGGGTTTGTGTGGCAAGGTTTTGGTAGTGGATGGGGCCACAGGGGTGGCAGCCTTGGCAACAAGCTCCTAGAAACTTTCCCCATGTCTAACAGAGCCAATGCCAGCCAGCTCCAAGACTGATCCACTGCTGCCCACGGCCAAGCCCATCAGTGACAGTGGTAGCACCTTGGGGGTAACATATTTAAGAAGGAAAAAAAAACCAAAACCCAACCACAGGAGCTTTTGCAGCCAGAGAGAGGAATGAGGAGATGTGAGAAACTTTGCAGACACCAAGGTCAGTGAAGAAGGAGGGGCAGGAGATGGTCCAGGTCCAGGAGCAGCGATTCCCCTGTGGCCCGTGGTGAAGACCATGGTGAGGCAGGCTGTCCCCCTGCAGCCCATGGAGGAGGGATGATGGGGAGCAGAGATTCCACCTGCAGCCCGTGGAGGACCCCACACCAGAGCAGGTGGAGACACCTGAAGGAGGCTGTGACCCCGTGGGAAGCCCACACTGGAGCAAGCTCCTGGCAGGACCTGTGGCCTGCTCCAGGCTGGAGCAGGTTTGCTGGCAGGACTTGTGACCCCGTGGGGGACCCACGCTGGAGCAGCTGGTGAAGAACTGCAGCCTGTAGGAAGGACTCATGTTGGAGAAGTTGGTGGAGGACTGTCTCCTGTGGGAGGGACCCCACACTGGAGCAGGGACAGAGTGTGAGGAGTCCTCCTCCTGAGGAGGAAGGAGCAGCAGAGACAACGTGTGATCAACTGACCGTAACTCCCATCCCCGTTGCCCAGTGCCGCCGGGGGCAGGGGGATTAGAGAGAGATCAGCAGTGAAGTTAAGAAGGGAGGGGCAGGGGGAGATGTTTTAAGATTTGGTTTTATTTCTCACTGCTCTGCTCTGTGTTTGCTTGGTAATAAATTGGATGAATTCCTCTCCAAGCCTGGTTTGTTTTGCTCAGGACGGTAATTGGTGAACAATCTCTCCCCGTCTTTATCTTGACCCACAAGCTGTTCGTTACACCTTTTCTCCCCTGCCCAGTTAAGGAGGGGAGTGATAGAGCAGCTCTGGTGGGCACCTGGACTTCAGCCAGGGCCAACCCACCACACATCTTAACATGTCAAAAGAAAGTCTTGTAATAGTGGATGTAACATGTAAAAATGATAGCCCTTTCCATGTGTACTTGTGTTTCTTACACAGCTTCCTAACAAATGAGAGAACACTTGATTCTTAGTGCCAAAGTTGAGATTAGTTTTCCACTTCTTAAGAGGCCCCTAAAATTAGGAGATGGAGTTTACAGTTACAAGTGAGCATCAGTGCCCTGGAGAGATTTTCCAAGAGGTTGGGCAGATCCAGCCTTTTCCAGGTTTTGAAGGACATGACCCACGGACTGAAGCCTTCCTTCAGTTAAGCTGGCTGTGTAACTACACGGTCTTTACAACTCGCAAGAAGTTTTATAACATAGCATGAAGGCTTGCTGCAGAAGGAGTTATGTTGTGATTCACTGACCAATACAAATACCATGTGATTGGAATGAGTCATTAGTAAAAAACAATCCCTCAATATTTCTTGAAAGCCTGAACACCTGATATCTGCTGATTAGACAATTGCAGTGGTTGTGATTACATTTTTGATTCCTTCAGAGCTTATATATATCCAGATTTAACAATCCGGCTTAAAGGACAGCTCACACCTCTAAGAAGTAATGGACTTGAAGTGACACAAGTAGGAGACAATAATTTTCTCAGCCTACAAAAACACATTAAATACCGTGTGGGAAATAGCTCTTTACTACCCAGTTTCGGCAGATGTCACACCACATTCCGTTCTCACATACATTTTATTTTACTATCTAGCTCTTCCGTACCACTGCAAAGCTTAAGCTTCCATGTTGCATTTAACAGAGCCAGCACTGGTAAAACCCACCAAGTCCTACTCTTGCTCGCATTTCTTGTGCATTGCCAAGCACTCCTTTTGAACAGCAAGGGAAGTAGATGATGAGCAGCATCCTTGGGCGCTTTGGCAGAAGTAATTGCAGTGCTCTGCCTGAATTAACCTGGATAATTACACGGCTCGCATTTGAATTCGGCCTGTTAGATTTTGGAGAGGAGTTCCTGTCCGCCTCATGCGGCCTTTTTGCTTTCTTCCCCTCCGAGCAGCTGCTGAATGTCAGCGGTAGCTGAAACACGTACTTTGGGAAGTCAGGCATGCAGAGAGTGGTGACAGGGCAATCTCTTATTCCCGTGCTGTGCCAAGCAGGATGCACCTATATCCCTATAGGATATGCACCGAAGGCGCGTTACTCCCACGAGCCTGTGCACCTCACGTTTTTGCGGTTTACAGTACAGCTTCACAAGGACGCCCGCTTCCGGTGTTTTCCATGAATTCAACAAGAATACGGTATTTATTCCACACATCCCCCTTCCGAAACACCGAGGAAGGACCTCACGTCGGCTTGCAGGCAGCCCGCTGTGACCGAACCTCCGGCAGCGGTCTCGCTGCGGCTCGCCCCCCCGCAGGAGCGCCCCGGGGCGGCGGGGCTGCCC
>VWZZ01000473.1:255846-272893 GCA_013399095.1 Psophia crepitans
GCTCTGCAGCGCTTCCCACAGCGGTGGCTGCGTTCCCACCCGCAGCGCGGCGTGGGGCGAGGCCTTCGTGTGCACAAGCAAAACTAACAAAACAAAACCAAAAAACCCCCGCCCCCCCCAAACCAAACAAAAACCAAACAAACAAAAAAAAAAAGAACGGAAAGAAAACCTGGGGCACCAAGCTGGCAATGAAGGACACCGATCCTGCTCCTGCCACATCCGCTCTGAAGGCTGAAAATGACCTCAGTAACCAGTTGTTTTTGAAACGCACTGCTTGGCTGAAGCACGCTGCAGATATTTGAAGAGTATAGCAGCATAAGCATCAAAAGTTTCTCAGTACTTCAGCACCACATCCGTATTTACATTTGAAAGCACAAAGATGCATTCTAAGTGGCTGGCGTGTCTGCTCTTCAAGGGCGTTTTCCTCTTCCAGTTGACATATGCTCTGTGTTAGCAAGGAAGAGTTAAGAAAGGTGATGCTAATTCCTGGGCCTTAGGCAGCAAAAAGAGAGAAGAGGGGACTGGGACCAAGCTGAGAACAGGATGGGAGAGCAGAAAGAGGCCACAAGGCTTCATTACCAAAATCTTTCCGATTCCTTGACCTACAAAGTAGAAGGGGATTCTACAAACTTCTGTAGAACTTTGCACATGATATGAATTTGAAGGGTGTTCAGAGCATCTTTTGTGCTAATTAGAGCAGACAGACAGTTCCAAGCATGCTTAAGATAGACATTTGAAAGACTAACACAACTGTTTCTGAGAATAGATTTAGCTGTCCCACAGTGAGCTCCACTGAGATGATGGTTTCTGTTTTCATTTAAAGTGTAAGTGTAGGCAAGTTTACCTTTTTCCAGAGAAGATGGGAATAATTAAAATACAATAAAAAATAAAAGAATGCTGTATTTATGTGCAGTGCTTTTATTAATTAAGTGCAAAACTGAAGTAAAATAAATCAGACTATCATCACAGAATTCAGCAGGGACAGCAGTAACTTTCAGCGATCTCTGAAAGCACAATATCACAACCAACCAGGCATACTGCTTCGCTTCAGGGTTAAAGTTTCCTCATCAAGTGAATCACTGGCTAGCAAATCAGAAAACAGCTGCTGAACAGATAACAGGCAACACTCCAGGCTATTTTTATCACTATTTTTGCAAGCCATGCGTTCGGAATTGCATTTTCAAATGATTTCTGGAGGGCAGTTTGACAGGAGAAGAACCAATAGTGAAGTAAAGTAGCATACGTCTCCTTTTCCACAACACTCAGTTAAGTGGTTGGCCGTTAACATAAGTTATCTTGGACCTTTGATCTACCTTGGAAAATTTTCTTACTTTGCAATGCAGCCTTCATGAATCTAAACTGAAGTCACAGCCTTAGAACTTTAATTATAGATATGCCTGGTAATCCTGCTCTACTATCGACCCAATACAGAAATTAATTTCTGATAACTATCAAAATCCAAACGCCTCTTTCTCTGTAAGTCCATTAGCAACTAAAGATCCCATATAAACCGACTTGCTCTTTTCATGGTAATGGAAGATGTAAGGACAAGAGTGGGACACAGTGAACAATAGCCAAACAAGAAGGAACAGAAGTATCTCGTTTGATTATTTCTAGCAGTAGTGCAACTGAGGGAAGTAAACAGTTGTCACCATCAGTTGCCATAGCACATTCTGCTTTACATTACCCAGCCCACCTAAAGAGACCTTCCACTCAACATACTAAAATTTGGAAATACTTTTCCCTATTCACTGCACTTTCTTCTCAGGTCCTGTTAACAAAAGTATTAATATTTATAGGCATTATTTGCCCTGAGTTCACAGAGTAGCAAGAAGATTACACCACAGAGAGCCTTTAGGGTCATCAGCCCTGCTCCCCAGATGCACGCGGTAGATGGGATCATAGATTCAAGCTGTTAAGCCCCAGAAGATGTAGGCTACTGGGACAATGCGATAGCGTTGAGGATTCAGAGTTGTCTTTACTATTCTGCTGGGGAAAATAACTCTGCTCTCTCCTGAAAGCTGTGAAACATGAGTTTCACTGCAATTCTCCCTGCACTCTGGAGTCTGACTCCCTGACACGCTGGAGAAGGCTCTGCTGTGTTTGTAGGTCACTAAGATTACAGACTCAGCCTTTCAGGCACCCCTGCTTTGGTCAGGGGTGGTTACGGTTCCCTCTCCTGCCAGTAACACGGTTAACCATGCCTGTATTTCACCTGTGCACAATTTGTGCAGCAACATCCAATGCGCTTCATAGTTTCGTAGTTTACCCAACCTGAAATCTGCTCCATTCCTACTGCCAAGTTAATTAATTCCCTTCCCTCAGTGACTTTTTCTTTCAGTTAGAAGAAATACAGAGTTTTTATCTATTGCCATGTATCCCTTGGAAAAACAGAATCATTAAACTTCCCTTTGAATCCAAGAATCTTTCACATTATTTGCTCATTATTCATAACGACAACGACACAATATTGAAATAATCAGAGGTGCATTAAAATTCTGCTTTTAGTACTTATGCATGAAAGCTGCACATGTGTTGAAGCCACTCAAGACCCCAGCGCTATAAATAGTGCTCTATTGTTAGCGGATAAAAGACGAAACGAGTCTCCTGGCGCTGGAGCACAGCGCGCCCTATTAAACGCTAAGCTCTGCCTGTGCTAAAAGTGAAAGGCAACATCAACTGATAAACTAGTCTGCGGGTGAGGCATACAACTGGGAAGCGTTTGCTCCGACTCTGCAGCTTCCCCGAAGCAACACGGGAGCAGCAGCTTATCTTTCTGCCTCAGCGATGGCAGAAGCTGTTATAAGACACTGGGTAGAAACTCCCGCGCGCTATCAAGAGCAGTTTGCCATCCAAGAGCTGGAAGCACACAAACTGGACCACTCTTTATACGCTCTGCCAGGCCCTTCTACAGCTGCACCGAGCAACGGGAGGTGCGTCACAGAAACTGCAGTCGGGGACGGGGAGAGCGGCCAGCAGGAAGAAAACACACGCTTTCAGGTCTTGCTGGACGTCGTGCAGTTCCGCCCCGAAGATATCATTATTCAGACTTTTGAAGGCTGGCTCCTCATCAAAGCTCAGCACGGACCCAGGATGGACGAACACGGTTTCGTATCCAGAAGCTTTACCAGACAATACAAATTACCTAATGGAGTGGAGAACAAAGACTTGTCTGCGCTTTTCTGCCATGATGGCATTTTGGTTGTTGAAATGAAGAACTCAGTGGGAAACAATTAGAGTCTTGTCCATAGCCTATTGGTGAGATAAAATAATTCTTAATACAACAAAATAATATGCAAGCAATGCTGTGGAGTGTAGCAAGCATGTGGCTGCATTTATACTACAGTGAAAGAAAATCTCTGTGTATATGTTTTTCAGTATGCTGAGCTTATTGTTTGATGTGCAACGTTAAACGGCTTGCCTCCAGCTATGTACGTGCTGGAAAGTCAGGCTTTTTGAACAGTAGAAAAATTACACTAGTCATAGCAAGAGAAAAAAAAAATCTGTTTGATAACACATTGAAAATAAAGCACATTCATAAGTTCAGTAGGAGGAGTTGTATTTCTAAGGAATAAGCATTTGTCATACATAGTCATAATCATTAAAGAAGAAATAGACAGGTTGCGAGTCTCATGGAAATTTAATTTGTGTATCAGAAATTCTGTTTTCTAATTTCTGAGGTTAAACTATTCTTCCTTAGGCTCTGGAATAGCACAAAGATTGAGATTGAAGGGTACTATCAAGAAAAAAATACACCATTATTTCCACAGTTCAAGCTTGTGTGCTAAAAAGACCTTGAGATATTAGTTTTCAGAAGTGTGTTGCGTGTTTGAAACTGTAGAAAAAAGAGAATAAAGACTCACTATGTTTGCTGGAAAACACCCTAAGTAGAAATGATACTTTCTGTCAAAGGGAAATTAATTTGAAGGAAAATAATCAAAGACTTTTAGAAAACTTGTTTTATTTAACACGTTCTGCTATCTATTAGCAACTGAAGAAAAAAATACATTGCTTACAAATACTCAAAAGGATCAAATTCCTCCTTGACAAGACCCAGTAATAAAAAGGCATTATTCTAGCACAGATGCCTTTATTCTTATGCATTTTAGTTAGTCTTGCTTTTCAATCAGATGAACATTTTATTCTTCATGTTGCTCGACAGTCTGTGTCTTCAAGAGCAAATTTTTCTGCATATGCGTAGTCCCGCTCTCCCTGCACCAACACAAGCTCTACATGAATCTAATTTTAAGTGCAGGGTTTCCTTCCTACAGACACAGTTTTAATTTCTGTCTCAGTTTCTCTCATTTCATGAGAGTGGTAGAGACGAAATAAAAATCCACCCACTATCTAGTGTCTGATCTTCTCAACATTAAAAAAAGAAAAACCAGAAACAAAGCAAAGCAAAAACAAACAAACAAACAATCAAAAATGCTGTGAGTTTGAAAATACTCAAACATTTGAGGAGATCTGCAGCTGCAAGTTGAACTGCCTCCTTTCATGCGTACTGGAGATGAGTATGACTGCTGTGCTATGAATAGTAAAGGAATGTGGAATGGAAAGAGCCAAGTTAAATACAGACTCTTTATGATAGCCATCTGCTGGTTGGACAAATCGAAAACATATTCAAATGAAACTGAATACAAATACAATTTTAAGAATATGAGAAAAGTCTGATGAACAAAACTCAGGCCCTCACCAGCTGAAGCCAGAGAGTTCCTTTAGTTTAAATGAAAGCCCTAAGCTTGTACTTCTGCACACGTCCATTCATTAGACTTATGTCATGGTTGTTTAGACTTGAAGATATTTGAAGCAATTGACTTTAGAAAAGTGCATAGTCCATTTCTTCCATTTTATTTATTATTTGTGCTAAAACTCACAAGGATTTTTACAAGAAATGCAGAATAAGGTCTGGATTGTAGATTTCCATCGTGTGCAATTATTTTATTTTTTAACAGAGCAGAAGTCAAGAACCTAATGTTTTCTAATAACCCAAAGCAAATATAAAACATGTGTCCCTACATTTCAGTTCAACCCACCCTTTTCCCTCATATTGTCTGAGTTTAGTTTGTGTATTGGTTTAAGATAATAAACGATCACATGAGAAAATCAGAGCTAGATTTTCAGCACTTTTAGGTCAGGAAGCTTCCTCAGCCAGGAATCTGATGGAAGATGTAACATGGATTTAAAAAATGAATTCTAGATACAGCTCTGTATTTAAAATTAACATGCCAAGTTTACAAAAGCTCACAAGTTTGGACCTGTGGTTAAACATCACCTTATGACACAACTGTTGGAATAGAGTTTGGGACCACCAGTTAGTAACCTGCTTCGGTGATTTTGTTTACAGAGTATTTTGCAAATCTGATCACTTAAAATTATAGGTTATTATAAAAATTATACTAGCTATGATTGCAGTGATGGTATTCATAGCCCTAGAAATAATAAAAAATAAATAAATAAATAAAAAAAAACAAAAACCAACAAACCAGTTCTAAAAAAACCCATAGCTAATTGTTTTGGGTTGGCATGGCAAGATTTTGGTAGCGGAGGGGCCACAGAGGTGGCGGCTTCTGCAACAAGCTCCTAGAAACTTTCCCTATGTCCAACAGAGCCAATGCCAGCTGGCTCCAAGATGGACCCACCGCTGGTGAAGGCTGAGCCCACCAGCTACAGTGGTAGTGCCTCGGGGGTGACGTCTTTAAGAAGGAAAAAAAACAATCACAGGAGCTTTTGCAGCCAGAGAGAGGAATGAGGAGATGTGAGAAACTTTGCAGACACCAAGGTCAGTGAAGAAGGAGGGGCAGGAGATGCTCCAGGTCCAGGAGCAGAGATTCCCCTGTGGATCGTGGTGAAGACCATGGTGAGGCAGGCTGTCCCCCTGCATGGAGGAGGGGTGATGGGGTGTAAAGATTCCACCTGCAGCCCATGGAGGACCCCAGGCTGGAGCAGATGGAGACACCTGAAGGAGGCTGTGACCCTGTGGGAAGCCCACAGTGGAGCAAGCTCCTGGCAGGACCTGTGGCCCCATGCAGAGAGAGGCCCAGGCTCTGGTGGGCATCTGGACTCCAGTCAGGGTCAGCCCACCACACATATTTAATTATTTCAAATTAGATCATGGTTAAACTGCCGGAAACTTGGCAAAGAATTAGATCAGCCAGCCAAAATCGTACCATCTTTTCTATATATGTTGATACCATGGTTACACACAGCCCTGCTTATGTACACAGACCTGCCTTACAAAACTAGATGGAGGATTTGTCGTTTGGCCGTTGCACATAGTAGGACTATTCACACCATTTCATGCTCGGGTCTGTACTTGCTGATGATGTCATCAGCTAGAAACCACTGGAACATACTGACCCAAACACGGCAAGGATGTACCGAGCAGGATTTTAACTCCTGTAGAACCCAGAGCTTGTGCTTCTCAGTGAATGGGAACTTGCTGTGGCCCAGCACCAGGGTGCTCGTGTAATGGGGACCATGGTGGAGTGTAGACCTGCTGCTGGTTTCCTGCGTTTTAGCACCAAGAACAAGACAGAACAAAGTGCTTCTCTCCTTTTTCAGTGGCAGTTTATTGAATGTTCTTTGATGAATTATTTTTATGTGTTGACCAGAACAGCCTCAAAGTACTTGGCAGAGTGTTTCCAAAGTGTCTGGAAAGAGCAGTTTTCACATATCATATATGATGCTTTATTTTTATAATCTGATTGGAACTGAATTTGCATGTCATGGAGAAAGCTGCTAATATAGATCATGGACAAAAGAATGAGAAATTTATCCATAACAAATGATTTTAGAACAGCTACAGTTTGAGACAGGTTTAAGACGTGCTGATGTGGTTAAATTAAGAACCCTGATACTGGCTGCCTGCAAAACCCTGGCCCAGAATAAGCGATAAATGATGCTGCAAGCCCTGCAGAGCAAGTGCTAAGGAGCCTTCTCAGTTCCCATCCCTGGAGGATTACTTTCATAATTGAGCAGACTGCTCCTCCAAATGGATAAAGACGATTTCATGCAGGGAGCTAAGCACTGTGAAATAATGCTTTCATAAAAGAAGAAAATGTCTCAATACCAGCACTAGTCTCCAAAAGCAAGGTAACAAACACACGTTTTCACATGATCCCTGTGGGCAAAAAGCCCACAAATTCCTTGGACTTGTTACCTTTTTATAATTTCTGCTGCATCCAGGGCATTTGAGATCTCTCTGCACAATCCGATACTTGTGGTGCAGTGAACCGAGGCTGACACCCGTCAGTCACTCAGTAGCTGCTCGGCTGCAGCTCTGGGCAGTGGAAAAGAGACAAGGAAACCCCCAGGGTATCATGCTGGCAACACTCCCTCCCTCTAAGAGGGGCAGGTCTTGTGTTCCCTAGTTCAAAGCCAGGAATCAAAATGTACTTTTTCAACTGAGTAATGCTACGAGATTTGGCTTTTAATGGGAACAGGAATATTTCTGAAAATACCTGTACCTTTTCTTAGGTACACTGACTTTGACGCTGACTCCAGTCTTGCTGTCTACCAGACACAACAGCTGGACCCTGTCATCCGGAAGGCAGCATTTCAATGGCCCTACACGGTGAACGCAGGGACTTAGAGCTGTAGATTATATTGGAGATACCTGAGCTGGCCCCACTCGTGCCAGCTCTGGAGCCAGAAGTACTGTCCCTGCGCACCAGCTCAGGTTCAGAAGGCCCAGACTGTCCATTTCTGTGCTCAGGCTAAAAAAATCATCCCTTACTAGAAATACTTCTCACAAACAGAGAGACAGCAGAAACATGCCACTACAGCTCAGGACTCCCCCAGCCAGGTTAGTGCTAGTGCAGGGGTCTCATCACTCCACATCACAGTGGGCTGTAGCCTTACCAAAAATCCCATCAACCTCCTTAAAAAGACACACTCTCTAGCCACATGGTAATGCCACTGAGGACAGCATTTTCAGGAAAAAGTATGTCTAGTAGCCACTTGCACAAGTAGAACTGATGCAAGTAGAGAATCATTTACAGTTCTTCTTGTGCTCCTTGGTGCGTTTACTGTGCTGCGGGCTGGCCCTGACCCCAGTGAATACCCCTCTTCTGCTGACAAAGCATGCCATTCCTGAGCCCTGCAAGTTCATACAGACACAAAACGTGCAGGTCTGCGCATGGAGAGGAGACAGAAAACTGTAAGACCAGGGTGGGCCTTGGCATGTAGGCAGCAACGAAGCCCACCAGAGGTGGCTCAAGCAAGGATGGGGAGCAGGAAAACCAACTGGTTCAGAATAGACAGATAGATAGATAGACAGACAGACAGATAGATAGATAGACAGACACACACACACACACACACACAGAAATTTTAAGGCATAATATTTAAATCTCCTATGAGAAATATTTGGGTTTCTTGATAAAATTACCATTTTTAAGGGCTGAGAAAGACATTTCAAAATTACTTTAACAAATTTAGGTTGTCAATAGAAAAGGAATACTGTGCACGGACTAAATAAACCCTTGGTGTGCTAGGATAAAAGAATAAGTCACCTACTATCTTCAGCTATGTTTCTTTCCAATTGCACATCCTCTCGATTTTCCTATCCAGTAAGTGTAAGCAGAGATAACATGGCAAAATCTCCAAAGGTTTCGCTTGCTCTTAGCAGAGCTGGATGACATGGGTGTTAGTGTGAGTGCCCTATCTGAACTAACCACCCCAAAATTTCTACAGTCAAGCCCTCATCACCTCAACCTGGTTTACTGATTCACTGTAAATTAGTCAACATACGCAGTCATCCCTCTCATTGGCTCTGCATGGAGTTGGTTCGATCCAGCAAGACCTTCTCACCCAGGAGCGGCCATGCATCCTGCGGGGCCGACTGGCATCTCACTCTCTCCCACCACAGAACCAATGCAGCGCAGAGCTCAGCTGGCTGCTCATGCAGCTGATTTAGATGTCCAGATGGTGCAATGTGAGGGGTTCCCTGCCTCTGTGTGTGACTCCACACGAGACGTAAGATGGGATCAGAAGGCATTTTGGTTTCCAAAATATTTGGATTCCAAAATTATTTGGCAGTAATTCCTTTATTATTAGTTCCACTCCTCATTTTCCAGGATATCCCACTCTCATCTTAGCCTGGACACTGGAGCTGTCTCTTCCACAGACATCGCAGCAATGCAGTGGTGTAGGCACCAAGAGCAGGCGTAGCTTTTGTCTGTGAACGAGCTTATTTGGGGTTTGGACATTGGCTTTGAATAAGTCCAAGTCTTAACTAAAAGTGATAGCATTACATCATAGCTATAATGAAAAATTAATGAAGTGAAATTATTTTCAGAGAGTGTTTTGACAAATAGAAACATGATTCTTGTATTCTGTCTTACAAGGAAGACAGAAACTCGTGAGCTACCTGCAGTGGTGACAGCTGTATGCATTTTAATACTATTTCAAGTATGTTTTTTGCAACTTTACCACAATTATCCAAGTCCTGGTGTCATGATCAGTACATACCATAAAAGATGCACCATAAATACAGTCTCTGCCTTAACATATATATGAAGCCTTAGGCCTTGATCCTGGAATGAAACTGATAGGGACTCAGTGCGGATTAGGAAACTCTGAGGCAAATGTGTGCAGAAATATGAACTCTGAGACTCGTTCTATCTTATTTCCCATAGTAATATTTATCTGAGACCTTCTAGAAACTTCAGCCTGAAATAGTGACAGTGTGGAGACAGTTAAGGTTTCCAGATTTAGAGGTTTAAAGGTCAGAAGAATCAGTGATGATCCCCAGTGTCACCCCCTGAATAGAACCCACATCATCTCACCTGCTAATTTCCTCATGAAGACCATAATATGTTTGACAAAGAACACATATTTATGACATCAAATCTTTACTTAAAGACTTCAGTTGATGGAAAACTCATCACAACCCTTCATAAATTGTTCCAGTGTTAATAATCACCACAGCCAACAAAAAGCAGGTTTTCCATAGCCCTCTGAGATTTGCTCAGTGATATAAATTTTACCCTAAAACTAAAAGTAATAGTCTGGACAGCTCTTGGGTCAGCTTTTTTACTACCCTGATGCTGTGAGTTACAAAGCTATACAAGTTTAACACCTGCTGCTAAACACCCTCTTTAGTTACTGATAGAACACAAAGGAATTCATTGATATGAAATACTGTGAATATAACTTTTCCACGTACAGAGCAGAAATATTTATTGAATAACCTCAGTATATTTAATGTCTCTCCTGTGTCACTGTCCACAGGTTTGTTATCTTCATGCCCTACTCATCTAAACTATTGTTTAGGATTTTGTTTCTTCCTGAATAAGTCCTGTCTGTTGGCCCACTGGCCATATAATTTTTAATGTGCCTTTAACTTTTGCTCATAACTATCACTTGGTATCGCTTGGTATCAACTTCTTATTTTTTCCATTTCTACTTTCACTTGCCCTTTTATAACAATGTATTTTAAATTCAGATAATTCTGCCTATATGAATACAGTTCTGTATTTATGGGTAGCTAACAGAACATCATTCTAAAAGCATACAGAACAGCTACAGGCAGGTTCTGACGCTGTTTCTCCCAGGAAATTATAATCTCTTAACATTTCGCTAATGATACAGGATGCCCAGTACATCTGTAGCACTGAAATTCTTTCTAAAAAAGGGTTTAATAAGGAAGCAACAGGCTGCACCACCTGTGGTACGAAATTCGTACCATCCACCTTCTCATCCGTACACAGCCCAAACCAAGCACAGCAGGAACCTTCTTCACCTTTGCAGGTCTCTGTGTTTGCCGAAAGACCAGAAAAACCCAGAAGCTAAAAAACATTTACCTTAGAGTAACTTAATGTCATTTTTAGCCACTGAGCTTCTCAGAGCTCCTCATCTCTTGATCTGACACAGACAACATGAGCACCTCCCTGACCATCCTGCCTGTACTGCATGCCCTCAACCAACAGCACAAGCTACATTTTTGTCCTTCAAGAGTAGACAGCAATCTCACTTACTCAGAATTTAATATCACTGCCTCCTGTTTGCCGAATGCACTGTCTCAGCTTAAACACAAGCACTGAGAGACTGAGGTTACTTTGGGAGTCAAACTGCCATTGAAATTGATCTGTTGCCTAAGTTAGCGAGAACTTGTTCTGGTTTCCAGGCTGAGACCAAAAAGTCACACTCATAAGGTTCCACAACAGACAGTGAAAACTCATAGACACATAAAGTCGAGTTAAGGCTCAACCATCCTGAGCAGTATAACTAAGGAGCTGCCAGTCCTTCACTCTGAGGACAGCCCCTGCCAGCTACCTCTCTGTGCAGCGCCAGAGCAACTTCAGGGCTGATGTGAACCTCCTCAGCTCAAAGGACCCCAGCCCCATGCATTCCTAGAACCCAGCAGCATTTATTTTCCAATGACAATGAGTTAACACAGGTACAGAACCCACTAAGGAGGTCCTCTCTGCGATTTGTCTATCGCGGGTGAGGATAGAGATACCTGCATATAGGAAATTAATTAGTGCTCAATCTTTCATTCTTGCTATACTTTATTCTTCCTATACAATGGATTTATTGCTGACATAACTTTGTTTTAATGCCACATTTATATGACATTAGGACATAATGTTGGCCTCACCTGAATTTCCTTACCAGCTACCCGCTTAGCTCACAGTCTTGCTTTTTATAAAATGTCCATCACAAAAGGTATTGAGGTATTAGATTGCAACATATAAGATTGAGATTACTCATTAAGGACTTGTGCAGCTTGGGCTAAAGTACAGCAGGCTCATGCATCCTCTGTGCTGTGTCTCAGTCTTTACATTTCGAGGGTAAATTCTGCCTGTATGCATGTCAAGGGACTGGCAGTCAACCCGGACCCATTTGTCTGTAACCACAAAAGGCTCTCAGTACCATCCAGAATGTCTGTCTAGCACGTACTCCCGCTGCCATAGCATGGAAGGATGGCATACGTAACGGATTTATCTTGAGAACATCCTTAGGTGGTTATGAAACATTACCTCTTCAGACAAGGAATGGAGACAGAGATGCATTCCAAGCACTATTAAATGGAAGGTTGAGAATTTCTGAGTAACAGCCATCTATGACACAGACGGGGCCTGAGAGCTAATACGTATTGCAAAGGCCAAACAAGAATCTCAAGTGTTTGTGCTCAATTATCTCTAATTGAACACAACCTAGTTTGAAAAAAAAAAAAATGCAATTTCTGTTTAATTTATGTTCCCACTTGAAATTCCACTGCATCTTTTCCTAATTTCCATAGCACACTATAAAGTGTCTCCATTTCTGGTACCTGTTTCATGTTTTAAAGTATGATTCTACAAAACATTTTAAAGCTAAACATATTTGATCTTTTAGAAGCTGAAAAAAAAAAAAGAACCCTAGAATAACGCATTTGTCTCATTTATAGCGCTTTCTTCACCGCGTTACCAGTCCGCAGCCTTCGCTGGGTTTCAGTTGGTACCGTCAGCGTTTAAAGGCATTTTGTGCCCTCTAGTGGCAGCCCTGCCAGGCACCCTGCACTGCTGCTGGCGGGGGGGGACACCGGGAATTGGACGTTATGGTTGCAGATGATATAGAAATGGGAAAAAAAACCAAAAAAACCAAAAAAACCAAACAGCTTATTCCCCTTTAAGGGAAATTTATTATCCATATAAACAGTTTAAAAAGTACAGTAGTTTCTAGTTATGATGAGAAAACAAGACAAAATCCAGGAAAAAATAAAAACCACACAGCAAAACAAAATCGTCTAGGGCTGCAACACAAATAGCAACAACAACAAAACAATCACATACTAAGTAAGTATTTGATTGAGTCCGCTCTTCGAAATTACCTTGATGAAAATTGGCCAATTTCTAGCCATTTCCTTGCACAAAGCGCTACTCAGTGTGTTTCCTACTAGGACATTGTTCAATATCCAGACACGCAGCTTTCCCAGGGTCCATAAAGGGGTACCATTATAATGAAAAGGCTAAGTGCCACCTGAGCTTCATCTTCTCTCCTGGAAAATCACGCTGTTTTTCTTACTAAAGCAGTAAAGTGGTACCATAGAGGAAAATCAACAGAATAAAGAAGGAAAGATTTGGGGGCTTCAGGGCAAAGTTACACAGGGCTGCTACACACTGTTACTATTTTTAGTTTCAGAGCCTCTACTCTTTCACTTTTTCCTAGTTCAAGATAGCCTAAAGCCCTTAGCTTTTCCCAAAAATGTTCCCAAATTTTTTGCTTTAGGCTTTTCCACCTAAGCAGAAAAAGTGTCAAGCTGCTTTCAACCAGCTCGTTCAGGACATATCCTCACAGGTCGCAAGATACCTAAGGTCAAATTAAAACAATCAGATATCCCATACATAGACATCAGCAGCCATTTGGCTTTAGGTTACCTTTCAGTTTTAGCCCCCAAATTGCAAATCCACAGGAGTCCATTAAATAATAACCATTTTCACTGAATTATAGGCTATTAGTCTCAATAAGATTGGAATAACATTAATTTTGTCTCGGAATATTCAGTTCCCAATGAAGATGGGTAGAAATTCCCAACCAAGCAAAGTTTTCAGATGCATGGTTTGTGCAGCTAAAATGCTGTAAATCAGTGTGTATCACTCTTACTTTGAAATCCTTGCCTCCACTGGTCTGAACAGGAATCAAAGCTCAGTCGATCCAGCTCTTCCACCTGGCACTGCAGATGGTTACTGACGGCCTAAGCAGCTGGCTTCTTCAAACCCGTTAAAAATCTCTTTTAGGGTGGCTTCTAATTCTGCATGCTGGTTTTCTTGAAAATAATTCTTCATTTTTTTAAAAAGATAATTGTAACATCCATAAGAGAATGCTTACACACAGTGCTAATCAGAATTGGGAGAGAGGTGGAGAATGACATTTACAACCCTGTTATTGTTCCAAATTCTCTTTGCAGTTTTGTCCACTAGGGAAATAACATAACACACTTTTTCCTTTCGTAATTTTGCCTTATTGACGGTGCTAGTGCCTGAAAAAACATGACCCAATTTCACGTAACTTAATTTTTGTTAAAATCTCTAGATAAAACTGCAAGATTTCAGAGAGTAACTATTTTGCTAGTTTAGTTATTTATTTAAGAAATATTATTCTCATTAACTTTACAGATCTTATACCTTCAAATTCTTCTGGTAGCAGGTTTTGTACTGTCGAACATGATCCATTTGCTTGTGTCTGTTTGAGATACACGCACTGAGCCACTACTCTGTAAGAAAACATCAGATCTGGTGCACTAAGGGGGGCAGGAGAGAGCAGGACAGCTGCCACCACCCGCACTGGACCCAAGGAAGTAAGGCAAGAGCCCAGCTCAGCATTGTCCCCTCGTCCTGCCCTGGCCGTGACAGCCACGGCCTCAACTGGCTTTGCAGCTGCTCAGGGTATCTTGTTTGTCAGTCCAGGTTGTTTGATAAAAGCAAATCTTAAATATGTCTATTTAAACAAACCAAATAGATCAGTATCATTTCCAGTACTGATTACCTCATGTAAAAAAAAGAGTATTTCAGAGAAAACAGCATTCCTAATTGTTGTGGTTTAAGCCCAGCCAGCAGCTAAAAGAACCACACAGTCATTTACTTCCTCCCCTCCCATTGATGGGGAAGAAAAACAAAAAAGGAAAAAAAAAAAAAAAAGTAAGACTCATGGATTGAGTCATGGATTGATAAAGACAGTATAATAGGACAGAAAAGGAATAATAATGCTAATAACAATAATACACAAGTGATGAACAGCATAGTTTCTCACCACCCAAAGCCAACACTCAGCTAGTTCCCAAGCTGCTCTCCCAGCCAACCACTGATTATACGCTGAGTATGACATCATATGGCAAGGGCCAGTTTGGGCCAGCTGCCCTGGCTGCGTCCCCTCCCAACTTCCTGGCACCCCCTGCCTTCTCGTTAGCAGGGCAGTATGAGAAGCTGAAAAGTCCCTGACTGCTTGGCAGCACCTGAAAACGTCAGTGTGTTATCAACACTGTTCTCATCCTGAATCCAAACCACAGCACTACGCCAGCTGATAGGAAGAAAATTAATTCAATCCCTGCCGAAACCAGGACACTGATTAAGGACACTGCAATTAAGATAAACAGGACTGAAAAGTGGGGGAAAAGAATTGAATCAGGTGGAGTAAAACACATGTAAAATAATAAGTGGTACAGAAAAGGCTGATCAGAGCTAATTTTCTGCAGTTTAACTTGTGAGGATTCATATGAATGCACAAGACCACCCAGATCAATATTAGGAGTAACTCTGGAAGGAATACAAAACCCCAATCATACTATCTTGGTCTGCAGTAATCAGAATATGGCATGAATCCTAGGACCAAGGTTAAACTGATCCAATTCCGTCTTCCTGTTGGAGTTTTAGTCCTTACACTAGGTTGGCCACATGTGTGGAGGGCAGCACGCTGGACTGTGGATCAGGTGCTGCAGCAATCTCTGCATTCGGCAGAAGAGAACCACGGCTGCGTCAAAGGCAGGTGCTGGTGGCACACCAGCCATGGTGGCAGAATGCTGACAACCACTGCCCTTGATGAAAAGGAGAGCACTGACAGCTGCTGATGCAGGGCTTGAGGAGCTCTTCGGAGCCTGCCGGGGAGGGTAATCATGACCAGGCCAGGTGAAAGTATTTCCAACAGTAATGACCTGGTCAGGAAACCCATAAACCTTCATACACAATTGTCTGAAGTCAAGGTATTCTGCTGCACCATCCTGGGCAGTTGCCAGCTCTCTCTCCAGAGAAGACTGATGCTTCTTGCTTTAGCACTGATGTTGGTACTCAGAATTGCTCTCCCTAAACTTGTTGCTGCAAATTTAGCTCTTGGGTTTGGAGGTGGTAGCACCAGTGATGCAATGTGCATATATTCCACTGGGCTGACCACCAAGAAGCTGGTTGCGTGTGAACTATTTGGGCACTACTGGTGTTGGCTAATTAAAACAGACTTCCAGAGTTCAGCAATAAATGAATTTGGGGCTAAAACTATGCTGGGGTGACCTGGTATATTCAAAAAATGTTAAGCACACAAACCAAGTAACAGTTACTGTGATAATGTGTGCGCTAACATTGGAAAAACGAGGTTCAGAGGAAAAAAGTGAACAAAGGCAAACCCCAGGTGTCGGGCACTAAAACCAGCAACGAAAGGAAGCAGTGGGTCTTGTAGCATTCCAGTGAGCTGCTCCTAGGTGAAGACAAATTATTTGTCACAAAAACTTTGAGAAGCAACATACACTTTGAACTACGTCAGAGAAATGTGCAAGAACTGCGTATCCGTCAGGGTATTGATGGAACAGCATGGGAAACTGGGGACCAAATGGGCACATCTCTTCTGGAGATCTTCTTTCTAAGTGTCCATGAACAGGTAGAAATGTTGAGATTAACTTGTATCCAGGCATCCAGACAGAGCTACAAGGTCATTAGTGGGATGAGACCTACGTGATTAGCCATCACAGGACCAGGTGCCGCAGGAGGTACAACAGGAGATCGTCAGGGCAAGGAAAGAAGATCAGGGATGGGGTTGAGGCTGTTCCACAGAAAGCCAACATCAGCAGCACCACGTGTTTCAGGAGGGCTGCACTACGCACTACGTACAACTAAGATGCACAGTCCCCTAACCGTACCCATACTTTTCTTTGTGAGCACCCACCAGCCGGAGGAGGACCTCCTGAAGCCGCGCACCCCCTGCCACCGCACCCTCGCGGTGCACCTCCCGCAGAGCCGCTGGGGCCGCGACACCACGGGTCCGCCCTGCTCGCCGCGGGCGAGCCAAGGCAGACAGCCACGCACCCAGGCAGCGTGCGAGCTCCCGGGCCGGAGCGGTGCGCGACAGCTCCGACGCGGTCCGGAGGGGTCGTTACGCGCTTCAGGTGTGGAAAACCGGTGGGCCGGAGAAACCTGTCCGCTCATTTAAAGAGCCTGAGGGGGCAGGTGTTGCACTCGGTGAAACCTGGCAGCGAACACGCGAAGCAGGGCAGGCTGGAAGCCCTGCCCTGCCCTGCCCTGGGCCCCGCCGGGAGCCCCGCGGCCAGCCGGACGCCAGGGGGCGGGCGGGGCCGAGC
>VWZZ01000473.1:273444-297087 GCA_013399095.1 Psophia crepitans
GCCGCCGCCGGGTACCCCTTCCCGCCGACGCCCTACGGCGGCTCCTACCAGCCCAGCCAGGGCAGCGATGACGACTGGGACGACGACTGGGATGACAGCTCCACCGTGGCCGACGAGCCGGGCGCCCTGAGCAGCTCCTACCCTGACTACGAGACGGGGGCTGGCGTGGCCCCTGGCCGCTACCGCCTGTCCACTCGGTCTGAGCTCTCCCTGGGCTCCCGTGGTGGCGGCGCCCATCCGGCGGGCCACCCACACCCACCCGGTGGCGGTGGCGCCAAGAGCTCTGCCACGGTGAGCCGCAACCTCAACCGCTTCTCCACCTTTGTCAAGTCTGGCGGGGAGGCCTTCGTGCTGGGCGAGGCACTGGGCTTCGTGAAGGACGGGGACAAGCTGTGCGTGGTGCTGGGCCCTCGGGGCCCTGAGTGGCAGGAGAACCCCTACCCCTTCCAGTGCTCCATTGAGGACCCCACCAAGCAGACCAAGTTCAAGGGCATGAAGAGCTACATCGCCTACAAACTGGTGCCCAGCCACACGGGGCAGCAGGTGCACCGCCGCTACAAGCACTTTGACTGGCTCTACGGGCGCCTGGCTGAGAAGTTCCCAGTCATCTCTGTGCCCCACTTGCCAGAGAAGCAGGCCACTGGCCGCTTTGAGGAGGACTTCATCTCCAAACGTCGCAAAGGCCTGGCCTGGTGGATGGACCACATGTGCAGCCACCCCGTGTTGGCTCAGTGTGATGCCTTCCAGCACTTCCTCACCTGTCCCAGCACGGATGAGAAGGCCTGGAAACAAGGCAAGCGCAAGGCTGAGAAGGATGAGATGGTGGGTGCCAACTTTTTCCTGACTATCAGTGTCCCCACGGGCCCTGGGGCCAACCTGGACTTGCAGGAGGTGGAAAGCCAGGTGGATGGCTTCAAAGCCTTTACGAAGAAGATGGACGAGAGCGCCTTGCAGCTTAATCACACGGCCAACGAGTTTGCCCGCAAACAAGTCACTGGTTTCAAAAAGGAGTACCAGAAGGTGGGGCACTCCTTTAAGTGCCTCAGTCAGGCATTTGAGCTGGACCAGCAGGCCTTTTCGGCTGGCCTCAACCAAGCCATAGCCTTCACTGCAGAAGCCTACGATGCCATCGGGGACCTCTTTGCAGATCAGCCCCGGCAGGACCTAGATCCTGTGATGGATTTGTTAGCGCTGTATCAGGGGCATTTGGCCAACTTCCCAGACATCATCCACGTCCAGAAAGGTAACACCCTTATGTGTTTTCTGAAGTGATGAAATTTTACGTATCGGTGATATTTCTCACAGACTTTAGGGACCAGGGGTTAAGTTTGCCCTGCATCTGGCTTTCTCGCTTTGGGTTAGATCTTTCTGTGTTTACTCAGGTAAACTGTTGCTAAAAATACAAAAAACCGCATCAGTGACAACATTTGTTCTGTGCCAAAGGCCTGGACATAGTTGGGAATTTTGCTAGTTAGAAATTGCTGCGTTCAGCTGTATGTCTCTGAAATAAACCACATCTGCTTGTGCTGCTGGTACATTAAAGATTCATCGGTTTGTTGACAAACTCTGGAGATCAAGCGGTATTGAAAACATCTGTTATTCTTTGATGCATGTTAGGTATCTTAAATTGCTGATCTAGTACGTAATAAACATAAAGTAATCTGAAGATGCAGGTACTCCTCTGACTGACCACCTTGTCTGAGGTCGATGTGGTGGTGTGTGCATTTTGCAGTGTCAGACCATCAGATGAGATGTTTAAAGATGCTGGGGTTTCTCAGTTTGGCCATGCATTAAACTCTCTTGGTGGCTTTCTAAGAATGATGGTCGACCAAGGTATTTAATTGGAGTTGCTCCTCTTTTGCCCTTATTATCATAAAAAGATGTTGCTCACCTGTTACCCTTTCAGCATCTTTCTGGCTGAAACACCCTTTTGAGGTTCAGATTGCTGTTTGTAAGATGCTTTGTGATTCATCAGAGAGAAAGAGACTCCAAAACTGAATCATCTCCTATATAACTAGTGACATTTGTTTGGATAAATAAGTTTGTAGTACTATATATGTGTAGATGATTTCCTTGCTGTGAAATGGATGATATTGATATGCTCACCATTGTGAGAAGAATAGCCCACCATTTATTCTTTTTCCTGTTATATTCCTTACCATATATTTATATTCTTGCCAAATATTCCTTGTTTTCCACTTGAAGATCGGGGGGCACGACGATTGGAGCTGTAGAAAAGACCAAGAAAACATCACACATGCTCTACAGAAATGGGTGTGTGTAACACTTACCTGAGAAAACGCATGAGCTTTATTGCAGACTATTTTGAAGTTTAATAAATGATGTTCTACATACCAAGAGGCAGAGCTTGAATTGTCAGTCACAATGAATCAGTCTTTTGTACCCTTACGTGACGTTTCCAGGGTTTTTGCATCTGGAACAGTATCTTGAGTTTGACAATGAAAGAGGTGGAAGAGGTTTTTTTGAACAGATCAAAAAGACAGGCTTCTGGGAGGTATGAATTGTTGCTGGGAAAATCTGAGGAAACAGAATTGGTACAAAGGGCACAATTTGTTGTTATTTAAGAAAGTAAGCTTTTCATAAAATTTGCATGCATCAAAGTCAGATTTCCATTCTCCTGTCAGATCTTGAAAATTGTGAGTGGAAACTTAAACAATCTCGTTATTTTGAAGAGAAAAGGGAAGTGTGTAGTCTAACCTTTGAGGAGTTCTGCTAGCTGCTATGGCATTGTTTTCTGATAACAACTTTCAAGTATTTTGAATTTGGAGAGAAGGGTGGCCTTGGCAATGCCTCGTGTTTGGGAGTGAGTTGTCAGCTAATAATAGGATTATCTGTAAGCTTCTGGAAGAAATAAAGGGAAAGGTTTTTTACTGGGTGGGGGAAACCAGCAGATTATATATACTAGTTAAATAATACATGCCCAAGCTTTAAGATTTATATAGAGTTCTCCACTGCAGTATTTTTGGAGACAAGACCTTGAAGAGAGGATTGGGAATAACAAGGTACGTTCTTGACTCAACCCTGTTTCATTTATAGTTCAGTTTGAATTTGCCCTTGTTGGTTAGGTTTACCTTGCTGAACAAGGGAAAGCTCGTCTAAAGGAGCTTCCACTAGAGCAGTGCATGAGCATAATGTATGTAGAGTTGATTTTGTGCCAGAGCACTGTCCTGGAGCTTGCTGGAGAAACATACAGCTGATCTGCTCCAGCACCTCTGGGTTTACGCTGCCTTCACCACAGTGTTATCCCTGGTACATATTACCATCAGAAGATGGCACCGGCTTGAGTGTTCACATTCACAATAGAACCTGGCTTAGAACCTGGGTTATGTGTTTGTGGTTGTCATTCTTGTTATAAAACAGGCAAACTGGAGGAAAACTGGGGGAGATGTTTTTTAGACCCAGTATATTGCTGTTTTGTTGCTCTTACGGGACACTTGTAACAAGGTATAGCTTTTCAATTTCAAATTGTAAACTTAAGATGAAAGTAGGAGCTGTTCAGTGCTCTTATGTTGTAAGAGCTTTCTTTTAAATTTATTATCTGGGATAGCTGCCAGTTTTGAAAATTATTATTGTCTGTATAGACTAAACAAATATCTGTTGGCGATAATAGATCATCTGAAAAATAGAGTTGGAGTATCTTTCTTCAAGTGTTTTATTTTCTAGGGTGCAACTTCTTTGTGCAGTAAAATGACCCCAAAGTGCCCTTAGAAGTGATAGAAACAGCAGCCTGATTGATGCATTGCTTACACGGCCATGCCTGTAAAAGACAAACTCTGACGTTAGGAGTACTTCTCCTTTGTTTTCTACGTAGTGCAAATACATTGCCCACTTGGAATAAAAACCAAGGCATTTTCTAGACTCCATTTTTGTATTTCCCTGGACTTGAGAAGGACTGAAAAATAAAGGCAAATGTGTCCAAAAACATGCCCATGTCTGAGGATAGAATGTTGAACTGCAATGTCCGGTTATGGGTTTGCTCTACTGCCAATAGTTGAACAGCTGCTGAATATGATTTGGAAGTGTGTTTTGTGGTATGGACTGAGTAGTATGCATCTCTGGGGTTTTTTTAATCATTTCTGCAACTTCTGCAGGAAGAAGGACCAAGAATGTGTAAGTCAGAGACAAAAATTTCCCTCCATTTGGGCTTTGTCTCTTCTAGAATTATGAACCAAAGCCATGTAAGCCCTACTGTCGCTTCATCTGTGTATCAGCAGGAAAATGTGTAAACTGCTTTCAATTGCTTTGGGGTCCAGATCTTTCTGCCTCTTGCACTGAGGACATCATGCATGATCTGAAGTGTGCAGAAAGGGGTTGTCATTTTGGTCACTTGCGTAAAACATGTGAACCAATAGACTGTGGGAATATTTTTGAACTGTTTATTATCTCACTAATATTGTAAGTATTCTATGAAATGGCAATATCTTCAATAGGAGATTTAAAAAAAATTCCTTTCCCTCTGCCTCCTCCATCTTGAGCACCCAGTGTTTAAGGAATTTTCTATGAGGGAAGGAAGAGTTGAAGTTCCTGCTCCAGAAGAGACAGAGGAAGGACTTGAATGTTTCTGTCCCACATGCAAGTTGAGGATCAACTTACCCATTTTTGTGTATGCACCCATCCAGCTCTGAAGATTAATTGGATTGAGCTCTACAGTGAAGAATACGTGGACTTGCAAACTCCACGTTTCCACCTGGAAATGCTTGATTTGAGAGTCCCGCCGAGGCTGGCACAGAGCATATTAGCCTCAGTGCATACATCCCTTACAAACGACTTGTTGGTTACAGTTTGTATTTGAAAACTAAGCAATTAGGGGAAAACTGGCACCTGTAGGGTGAGCATCTAACCACCCAAATAATTGTATGTATCTTGCCCTCAACTCCCCATAGGTAAAAGCCTTTAAAGTGCTTGCATGAAAGTATTCCTCTGCATACCTATTTTTCTGGAGTGGAAGATCCAAATATGTTAGATATACTTGTACACAGTTTTCTTTAGCCTCTGGCAAAACATTTGTAGACGAGGAATATTAAGTTCAGTAGGCTCAAACCTAAGCTGCACTTTTGTCATTTTCTTTTGCAAAGCTGGTGTATTTTTCAAGAAATACTGGATTCATTTGCTTTAATTCTGAGAAGAAAAGCAACCTCTTCATTTGTAATGGATAATGCTGCCTTTTCTGGTTTTTTACAGTCTACCTGTGGAAATTCCCTAGGCATTCTTGGCAAAATAATTTCTAAATATTAATTGCTAGAGCTCCGCTCAACTGATGAGATCTTCTGACTTCAATAATCTTCAACATAAATGCTCACTGCAGGCCCACACAAGTTCGGGTTCAGAAAATGTATACACATGAAAGAATTTGAGATAGTGTACGCTAGCACTGTAGCTCACACTTCTCTGGCTATCTTCTCTGCATGTTTGCCTAGTGAGAGTAGAGAAGTGATGGGTTTTTGGGTTTCTTTCTTTGAAGTTTTGTTTGAGGAATTACTATAATGGGCCTTTTGTGATTCCTGCAAGTGGAAGAAATACTCTCTTGCTGTTTCAGCTCTGCTTTACAGATTTCTCCTTTCTCTTGACATTACGATGTTAATGCTAGACAAACTAATGGTTATGATTTTTTCAAAACAGATTTGAGAAAGTAGTCTAAATATCTTCTAAGATGTAGATAGCAATTCTGTTTCCTCTGCATGCCAAGAATTAAGAGGATTACTTTAAAAATTACCTCAATGACCTTCTTGCTTCTCGATCACTGTTTGTGAAAATTAAAGTAAGGCAAATGCTCTTATTTACATGAAGGAAACACAATTCTAGAAACTGGCTTTAAAGAATCTGCTGGGTGTGGTTTTATAATATCTTACAAAATTGTAGGTGAAAAAACATTCCATCTGGTAATGCATCAAAGTTTCAAGCATCAAATAAATCCAAACCATACTGAAACCTAGAACAGTCTATAATATTTTCAGAGATTTTTTTTTTTTTTTCTGCGGAAAGGAGGGGTATGTATGTTCATGAGTAAATCAGACTGATCAAAATTCACACCTAAAATTTTATATCACTTTTTCTCTCTTGCTTACTTTCTAACCTCTTAAATTTGTTATGCAGACATGTTTTGTCCCTCCCTGTTTCTCCTTTTATCCACCTCCCCCCCCGGTCCTCAGATACATACACTTTGCATGGGGTTCAACTCAGGTAGCTACTGGCTAAGAGACAGGCATGTAATCCTAGCCAGATGACCCTTACAGTGGTAAAAAGAGATGGGTACCTACATTTCATCTGTTTAAAGGACTGTGTTGAGAAAAGATGGGTTGCTCCAGAATTACTTTTGTGTTTTGCCCTGTTAGCATCCCCACTGCTGTTAAAGCAATGATGTAACGTTGCCTGTTTGCTGCTGAATCACCCCGTATTACCTCCCAGTATTTGAAGGAAATCAGGACTTTTAGGTAGTGAAAAAGTGAAAGAATCTTCACATTTAGAAACTGTATAAAGTGTACTTGGTGAGTAAAATCAGAGAACAGCAATAAACAAGACTAAAATTCTGCAATAGTTTTACTCAAATAATATTAAACAGAAAGATGGAAAAAAAGGGACTTCTATATCCTGTCTGCCTAGAAGATGGATGGATCTTTTTAAAGTATGGTGTTTGTTTTTTCTTTTCCACTTCCGCCTCTAATCTCTTCTTACCTTAGCTTTTTAAGGGAGCGCAATTCATGCAATCATGATGCCTGTTTCTTTCCTTTTACCTTTTGAAACCCACTAGCCTGATATACACATTTGATGACAGACAGATGTTTTGCAGCAGATAAAATCCAGTCATTTTTTTCAAAAACAGCTGGTAGCAGAGGAAGAGTGTAACTGTTCTTCCCGTGGGAGGAGACTACGTGTGTTGCTGCACACCAGAAAGTCTGTCCAGACTGCCCACTTAGTCCCATCAGGCTGGAGAGGTTTTGAACAGAGCTCACACCTGTAGTAGGTTTGACCACAGCCAGCGCATTGTCACCTCTTGTGGTCTTACAGGTACTTGGCACACCACAGGCAGTAAGGCCAAGTCTACTGGGAAAACCTCGTGGGCAGCAGGACAGTGTAGATATTGAAGAATTAAAAAATATTTTTTAGAAAGAGGATGTAATTTTATTTCAAAGACTATGTAATACCTTTTCAGCTTGGTGCTTAATAAGAATCTAGATGGAGAGATGGTTCTTTTGCAGTTCAGAGAACTCGAGGTCTTGCTAAAAGGACTTCCATCCGAACAGGGAAGACAAGAATTGGTAGGCTGAAAACAGAAAGTAGTTCTCAGAGCTCTTCCAAGTCTTTGTAAGCATATTATCAAAAACAAACAAGCTGGCCGGTTTTTCTATTTTGCAAGTCACCTTTGAGACAAGGACATGTTTCAGCCTTTCCAGCATCTTTCCATTACTTCATTGTTACACTTTGTTTGTTTGAACAACTAAAATGCCAAGTTAATGTGTACAGACTGTATAAACTCATCCACCTAGTACCTTATTTTTAAATTGCTCGGTTCAAAGAGCACAGAATTTGAAAATTCTAATTGAATGAAATCATCTTTGGCTTAGCCCACAAAACACGAGTCTTAGGAGACTAGAGCAAACAAATGGCAAAAGCATTCTATGCAATCTCGCTTATATCTTTTATGAAGGCTGTGATAATTTAAATAATATTTTTAAAAAAGCCGTAGTGAAACATGTTCTACATTTTGGAGTGAAATCTCATTAAATTGGTGGCAGAATACATATATTGAAACAATCAGTTCAGTTTCTGTTAGTGAGTTTGGGTTGTTAAATTGTAGCAGCGCAGGAAGAACTGATGGTTTGAGCCTTTGTTTTGGGTAAGTACACATCATGGGGGGACAACTTACGTAATCATGATGAACTGAACTATTTTATGCCTACATGGGAAAAGAAGATTCATGCTATGACTGGGAGTTTACATTGCTTTTTTTGTCCCATGGGGGGAAAAAAAACTCCAAAACCCAACTTGCTATTCTAGTTGTTTACCATTTTGAATGGTAATGTGGCACTTTGGGGACATAGTCTAGTGGACATGGTGGTGTTGGGTTGACAGTTGGACTTGATGATCCTAGGGGTCTTTTCCAACCTTAAAGATTCTATGATTCTATGAGTCTTTATATGCGTGAATAACTCTGCTGGTTAACTGACAGTATGCTGAAGAAAGAACTATTTTACCAAATACCATGATAATGATACTACATTTTTAGGTTGCTTGCAGTTTTATAAGCCCAAACTCAAAGGGGCAGATCCTTTCCTCCTAAAAAGGCAGGCAATTCTCTTCTGCCTTTATAAAACTATAATATTCTATGTATCTTATAGTATGTAATGTATTAATATATTAATTCAATAAATTTACTTATGTACAATTTTAAATAAACACAATATATAATATGGATGTAGCATTATATTATTATAATATTTGCGTGTTCTGCTTTTGTATTATATAATATATTTTAATTGGTTACATTAATGATGGTTTACCTTGCATGTTTTTCCTACAGCAAGGAGTCTGCTGCTTTTTGTCCCTACAGAGGTAATGCAGCATTCACATTTCTAAGAGAGACCATTTAAAGGGTACGAAGGAAAAATTGGAGCAGCACCTGCATTTCATTTGGATCTTGACTCTTTTACTGAAATTAAATTTATCTTATACATGCACAGCATAATTTCTGATTTAGGCTGTTATCTTGAAGTCAACATTATGAACAGGACATTTACAAAAGCTGTTAAGAGTCTGTAGAATCATTCTAGCAGAAAAGTGCCTATTCTTAGCATCCTAATTGGGAGAAACTACTGTTCAGAATCTATGATGACTGAATCGTAATAGACCAACCTAAATTCTGGAAAAACGGAAACTTATCTGAAAAGCCGGTTCTATGCCTTACTTAGATGTAAGCTAGTAAGAAGTACTTACAAAATCACTGAAAGATTTAATCTTGGTACTTCTGCATGTTACACTTAAATTTTCAAGTGTGTCCACCTTGAAAAAGATGACTGGCTTTCCAACAGGCAAATCTACGTGTTTCTAGTGACCAGCTTAGTTCTAAGTTTCGTTTTTTTTTCCTGTTCCCCCAGTCTATAGTTTCAGTTGATGCCATACCAATACTTTAATGATAGATGTGAGTGCTGAAAAGTACAGACTGCCTTAAAGTTGGGAAAAAACAGCATTACCTAGTGCTTGCCCCTCAGACTGTGGTGCAAAATGCTATGTTTGTGATAACAGACAGCAATTTAGCTAGATTTTAAGATCAGTTCATTCCTGGCAGGCCTCCTTTCAGATGTCACTGGTAAGTGCTATAAAGTCAGAACTACTCATGAACACAGTTTAAACATGCTTTAAACACACTGTTAGTGGACAATACATCTAAAGATACATTAGTTTTAGAGTCATTGCATTCAAGATTTGCATAGAAAACTTCCATCTGATTTTCCACAGTTTTTACATGTAATTACCTAGCACTCTGGGCTTTTTCGTTTGTTTGTTAGTTTTGTTAATGGTGTTATGTGGGGCAGTCGGTGCTATAAACTGATAACGCTGTAATGTTTCTTCCATTTATTTTGATGTCTTGCTCTCACCTTCTGTTACCAACTGTTTCAAGGCCGAGCTATGGCTTGCTCACGTAGCAGTGTGGTGTAGCATGGCCCAGCAAAACGGGAGGTACTGCGCACCAAAGCTTGTAGAGTCCTCTGGAGGACTCTGGACCTGAAACACACCTTGCCAATGTGATAACTTAAATACTTTTTAGTAGCTTGAGCATTTTGAAGCCTCTGAATGTGCACAGGTATGATTACAGTTCTTGTAAATCTAGATAAATAATTGGCCGTGTATGCTCTTCCTGTGTGTCCAATTTGCAGACGTATGCACCATGAGTCTAATCAGGTCTTAAATATTGCAGTATTTAAAATAATTAAAAAAAAAGATTAGTTAGACATGTACAGTAGCCATTAACCCTGGCAGCTCTTTAAAATAGAGTGACATTTGATACTGTGCATTCTAACAGTATCATTAATCGGTTATATATTAATGAAATCAACGTATATGTTTAAACCACCAGATGAGATTAGAGTTAATGAGGTTTCTGAAATGACTGTTTTATTTGTGCTGTGATCTCTGAATTGTGTAGATTAGAAGGTGATTCCATTTTGAACTGAACAATGCATTTCTGGGTGACAGCTTTCAGTGAGCCTTGCAACAAGGCAAATGGAAGAACAAATAATTCTGTCTGAAGTTAATAATCCTGCAGTCAGTCAACGTTAACCTAGATGTTAGCAGAGTACTGTTATTTATGTGTCTAGCTTTGTAGGGAGGTGTTACTTTATTCTGTGTTTTTTTGAGCAATGGGAAAAAAACAAAACATCACTTCTTTAAACTATTTTTAGGTGACGGATTCTAAAAGCATTATAGCCATTTTCATGTATCTGTACAAAAAATCTTTTTAATACTAAAGTAATTGCAATTTGATATATTTTATTTTTATATTTCTAACTGTCATTATGGAAAATAGAATGTTGTTAAAGTGGGGTTTTTGCACCCTTGAGGAGAAGAGTATAGTCTTTGAATTAGAAAGACTGGTTCTGAAAACTGTGTTGGTGCTTTCCGAAAGAACAAGTGACTCTATTATTTTACTTTTGATGTTGGAAAACACTTACTTTTTTCTGTTTAAAACTAAAACCAGATTTTAAAGTAACAAGTAGTTCCTATATTAATTATTGTAACGGTACTTTTTTCCTCTGACATTTCTTTCACACAGTTAAGTGCTTACAGGAGAAGTCTTCTGGTTTTAATTTCAGGCAAATTCCCATTGTGCTACTTTCCATTCTTAAGTCTTGGACAGAAAATGTAAAGAATCTGTAGAATCTTAATGTGGGTTTCTTTTGTTAATCTGTGCTCAGAGCATTCTTAAGCAAATAATCTGTCAATGAAGTAAAATCTCTATTCTGCTACACACAATTTTTTTGTTTCACTTTGAATTGAGAGAAGGAAGTTTGGGGGCTTTTTTCGGAGAAGGATTTCATGTTATGTGTAATCTCCTGTGGTGCTTCTGCAACTTCCCTTGTGTTGGAGCTAATGATTGTGTAGCCTTGGGCTGAGCTGGATCACATAGCTAAGCCATTGATAAAACTAAGCCACTGTCTCTCTCCCCTCCAGGCCAAATGCAGTTTTTTATTGGATTAGTCATTCGAGTCATCCCCTAACAACAGCTTTGCTGGATCTGGTGTAAGTGGGACGGTCATGTAGACAGGCTTGTTCTGGCAGCAGTCTGCTGGATTAGGGATAATGTTGTTTCCTCCACAGTTGTTTGTTTCAGAAGGAGGGCAAATCAAAACTGTGCCACATGCACACAGGCTACTCAGGGTTTGCTTTTTCAAACCTTTAAACAAAGAGCTGTAGTTAAATAACTTCACCATTAAGTAAAGAAAAAGAAAACATTTCTAGTTACGTTTTATGCTTTTGCATCCTTTGATGAAAGCAATGTCATGAAAATATTTGTTTTCTCCCTTCCTTTTAGAGATGGTGTCTCATATTAGAACAGTGTCTTGTAATAAAAATAAAGGGAGTTGTTAGACTAGTTCAAAGCTCTCTCTTCAATAGCGTGCTTTGAAGGACACATCATGCCTAATGTTAGACCATTTAATATGATGGGCAGCTGAATGGTGTGGAAATGTAAGTTGTTTTACATTCTAGTAGGTAATGCACTGAATTTTATTTCTTAGCTTGTTGATAGGAGAAAGATGAAAAATTGTATATTGCACGGGTCATTCTATTTTCACAAGATTTCTGAGGAGCAGCTGCTGAGAGATTTTCTTTGTCAAACTTGTTTCTTTGAAGATCACAGAGTTTTTCTGACCCTAGCTGTCCTTCCCCGTGAGGGACCCATCTCTCAGAGGAGCCCTTGGACTCTGACAGAACGTCTTGCTGTGGCACTGAAGCCTATGGCCAGGAGACTTCTCAGAGGTGGTGGTCAAGAATATGGTGCTCTTTGGTTTTGCCACAGTTACCACTGATATCAAGGCCAGAACGATCACTGTCCTGGGCTGTTTTTTCCATTCTGCCATTTTTTATGGCTGTCGTCCTTTTCAGTACCATTTATGCATAGGGTCTGCAAATAGAATAAGTACAGGTTTGTGGCTGGAGGACCTGGTGGCCAGGTGCCCCGTTTCCGTCCCGTGGAACGGTTACCGGTTCTCACCTGCAGCGAGACCAGCGGCCCCAGCAGTGTGCCGGCCCAGTGCTGGAGCCAGCGGGGCAAGGCAAAGAGCCATCACGTGAGGACCAGCACATACTACTGAGCTGGCACCCAGCTCACTGCTTCACTCTCTCTCCTTCCCCCAGCTCCATTAAAAATGTATTTCAGAAAATAACGTTCTCTGTAAGATATCAAAAGCAACCACAGGAGTAATTTTTTTGTCATCACTGAAGTGAAAGAAATATTTTAATAACTGCAGTGATAAAGGCATTACATTTTAGGATCTAAACAATGAACTTGTTGCCTCCTACAAGCTGGATGAGTTTTTAAGTTAAGTTTTTTGGAGTGAGATACTGAAGGCATTGATACATGGCTGACTTAACTGACGAAGCACGTTCCAGAGAGTGGCTGTGAATTGCAGGCCTCCTGACTACTTACCAGTGCTTCACATGCTGTATTCTAGCAGTGTTGAGCCCATGCTTCTTTGTGCTTCATCCCCTATGCAACATTACTGTATGCAGTTAAATCACTGCTGCTACAGATTTTTCAGATGATTTTTCTGAAATAGTGATACCATTATGAACAGCACCAGTAATTACTACTTGTTTTCTTTTAAGAACTGAGCAAGCCCAGTCATGACACAGATGTCCACTGTACTAAGCACTGTGAAGATACAGAGCAAAAAGGGCTCCTGTCCTGAAGAATTCCCTTTCTCTAGGCTTGTCTTTAGCTTGTTCTTAGTAGCTTCAGGCATAGCCCGTGTTTCTTTTCTGACTGCTGGTGCAGCAATCAAAAGCTGGTGTTTGGGTACTTTGAAGAGGCAAGGAGATGGGGCAGTGGGAAGATAGTATGCCCGCAGCAGTTGCTGCTCTTCAGTTTCTGATTGCCTGTGCTGGCAGATGCAGGGCAGACATGGCTTCAGGTGAGACAAGAGTTGAGCAAAGAGTGGTCTTGGTTGCAGTCTTGGTGAGCTGAGCCCCAAAATTTTTGCCTTCTGGTCATGTTGCAGACTGCAGCTTGAACTTGTGTCGTGTACACTGAGCATGAAGAACCAGTATAGGGCTGGCTGCTGGTAGGCTGATCATACCTTGCAGTTGGACAGCTTGGAGACACATATGCATCAGCATGGGTTTACATGTATAGACATGTACTTACAGTGTGGAGGGAGAGGTCAGTACAATTTCAAGTATGGATTCAAACCCACTCTTAGTTGACTCTTCACACAATCTCAAAGCATTTATTAGTGTAATGAAATTGCAGGTGATGTGAAAGTATAGTTTGACCCAAACCTGAGTGTTCTCAGGTTCAGGAATTCTGGGGTTTTATTTAATTTTCCTGAATATGTTTGACTCTTCCTGCCTTATTGCAACCTCATGTTTGCACGGGCAGCTTACTGACTCAATACACTTTTTTTTTCTCCAGTAACTCCTCAGCATCTTTTTAAGTTGCTGTTTGTATTGTGTGTTTTACAACTTGCAAGTATTTATTTCTAGCAGTAATTTTATGTTGCCCCTGTCTTCTTGGCTGCTAGCACACTACAATAAATGTTCTTGTTAAATGTGTTTATAGCATCTTGTGATGTCTAATCTCATAGTTCAAAACAAGTACTGAAACCTGTGAATTTCTCTTAAGCTCTTAGCAGCATTTAGTGAGTACCACTGTCTGTTTAACATCAGGCTTTGCGCAATGAGAAAGAGCATTCACATCTGCTTTCCCCACCTTTAAGAACAGAAATAGATATAGCACAGCTTTTTGCAGTGTCTTTGAAACAGACCCCCTTTGCTGTTTGAAAGCTAGTCTTGATCACTGGAACATGATCTCCTGACAGAAGGTCTTTTTATCAGACCAGAAGCTTCTAAATGCATGGGCAAGACTTTGCAGAATCTGTAGAGCTGGAGCTAAAAAAAGAACCCAAGAATTTACTTTTATGTATCACATCCCTCTGGGAACAGTACATTGGTGGATATTTATCCCAGACATTTATTTAGTAGGGGGTTTCCTTCACTTAATATGCATTAGGAGGTGCCTCCTTCTGTTTCTTTTTGCTAAAATGCATGATAGCCCTTTCTAAGGCTTCCATAATTCTGCTTTTGTTTTTTAAATAAATCTTGCTTTTCTGGATTGTCAAAACCAATACTAGATGTTCATATAACTAAATTCAGAAACCAGAAGATGTTTCTGTCAGTGTACTTAGGCCAGAGGAGGCTTGCCTAGCCTCAACAGCCTGCTAGGGCGGCAGCAGAAGCTGGAAGGTGGTGGATTAGGTACTGAAGGTGATGGATAGATTAGTGAGGATGGAGGTGAGGAAGTTCATGGTATACAGCCTCAGGTGAGACAGGTTAGGAGTTGTGGGCTGGGAGGAATTAGAGGTTAACATGGGACCCATCCCCTATTTGGGCACCCCTGAGCAAAACCCTTATTTTCAAGCCAGGATGCACACAAGGGGCAGCTCTCTGCTCCCCAGTTCCCTTACCCTGTCCTCCTCCCTCCTTTCGCTGTTAGAAACCCACATGGCTTGTTGCACCGTTGACATTAATGAATCTCTGCTCTGGTTCAGAGCTTTGCTCAAGTAGATTCAAATACAAGGCGTGTAGGCTTATGGAGATTAGATGCTTCATTTAGAGGCACTTCAAAAACACAAGCAAGTTTGTACTTAAGCATATGTGTAATTTCTTGTCATATATTGCTGACCTCCAGTTGTAGTCTGCCTAGGTTTTAAAGGAAATTGCACCGTAGGACTGGTGTGAATCTATCCATATGCTTTAGGAGAACAGTATTAATGGTTGCAAGTTTACCCCTCTGATTCCTTTCCCTAATTCTAAATCTCGGGTTTTGGTGGAGTTTTTTAGATGGCAAAAAACATGGTGCATAGTATGTCTAGTCTGGAGGCATTTAGTGTTTGGTAATGTGTGGTTTTCATTGGTGTAAAATGATTTGATGATTATGCATGCTCCAGAACTTATTTATGCTTTCAGTTGCTGATGGTGTAAATTTCAGTATTTTTCTTCCAGTTTGGTCATTCTAGAAATAACATCTAAAGCTGTTTCCCACATCACAACTGAAGAGTTGTCATGTTTATTTAACTAGCTCCATCTGGCTTCCAGTAAGTCCCAAATTTCAGTTTTTCACAGCTGAGCATGGATTCCTGCCGTGCCCACGGAACGCAGAAAAAATTTCTGCTAAGACTGGTTTTGTTTGTAGAAAGGAACGTCCTTTTTGCAGGAGAGGGAATTAAATACTTTTCACATTGTGCCCTACCTCATAGATTCCTCACTCAGAGGAGAAAATACAGATCTTCTGGCACGGTGCCACTGCTGGCACCACTGCGTGTGGAAAATGTTTTCCAGTGGTGGGGTTTTTTTGGGCCAGGATGGAGATTTTGAGGTCAATCAGCTGTAGCAGCTGGTGCCAAGCTTTTAGCCACTATACCAGCAAGCCGTGGGGACCGGGAAGGTGCGGAGCCTGGCCCTGCCACCACCTCTCAGCCCCTGGGGAGAGCTGCTGCACTTGGCCTCCAGGCATCTCTCTGGTGCACCAGGTTCGCAGTGTGGCCTCTGCCACTCGAATACCAGCATCCTCAGACGTGCGGCCTACGGTCTGTGCTTACCTTCTTAACAACCTCCCTGCCACGATTTAAAAAAAGAAAAGGATTCTCTTCTATATGGTCTTTCCATATGGTCACACTGGAGGGGAATTTCTTATGCTCACAACTGAGAGCTTGTACCAGGACTGCAGACAGGAGATGCAGTACAACCTAATGCAAATTAAGCAGAAAAATGTGATTTTTAAGAGTAGAGAAGTACTTAACAATAGAGGAAATATTTTCCAAGTGTTTGCAATCAAAAACACACCCTCACAACAAATTGTTGTGAGAAGTTGACTGCAGAAAAGTCATGCATGCTTCTCTGATTTTAGGAATTCCAAATTTTGTTTATAATACAAGACATAAACCCCGCCCTTGTTTAAAAAATACAACAAACTTTTTTTTTTCCCCTGGTCTGTCCAATCATCTGATACTTTAACTTGCTTCTAGTAAGAGGATACCTGGACCCTCCGTTCTACCCAAGTGCCTGGTGAGGGGAGGGGATGCGCTGCAGCAGGCGGAGGAACATGAGAGTGCCTGAACGAAATGCAGCGGGCGGTGGCTGCGCTCCTCAGTTGCCTTCCAGACTGCTGTGCGTGTAGCAAACCCCGACGTGCCTGTGCACAAGGCCACGCTCCGGATCTGAATTGCAGAGATGTATCAGGGCACTGGGGGGAAGTGCATTCGAGATGGTGTGTTAAACAGGCATGGGAAGGAAAGGACGGAAGGTAGTATTTCTGCTTATGAGCTGTGTTTTTACTGTTTGACGGTGTTTACTACATGTGTGGATTCAGGCGGATAAGAATACAAACCTGCTCCCCCAGCAGACAGAGTGGAGGTTGTCCTTCTGGAAGATAGAGGCAGAGAGGTTTCTCTGTTGGCTTGCTGGCTGTAGGGAGTACAGAAAAGCATTTCTTCAAGGCAATGTAAAGAGAGTCCTGTCAGTGAACTCTAGTCATATGTATGGTAAGAAGTATAATCTGGAAGGAAAGAGTTAGTTAAGACATTGCAATTAGTTGAAGGAACAAGCAACTTAAAGCATGTGAAAAATGTCCCGTCACTAGCATCCTGTGAGAAGACAAAAGTTGGTTTTAGTTATAGGAATATAATACGTGTGTAATATTTAAGGCAAAGAAGTTGATCTATGGGAAATTGAGTCCAAGAAAATGAGTGTCTTAAGGCATAACTTGGTACTCTGTCACTCTGAGTCTGCTTTGGGTAGGTCTGTCTTGGGTGATACTTCTTTTTGGTAGGATGTGGGTGCTTTAATTAGCTATTTGGAGGAGGAGGACTGTCAATTGTCTTACTATTTTTCTTCTAGCTCTTACAAGACTGTGTTAGGTCCACCTGTATGTCTGCAACTTTGAGATAAACTTTTAGATTCTTTAATACTCAATAACTAATTTGGGGTATCTGTAGTGTAAAATCAGAATGGTGTATTGGCAAGATTCTGTCTATGCAGATCTCCTTTTGATGTTTCACAAAGATTGGGAAAAGTGATGTTTCACAAAGTCCAATTTCTTAATGAGGTTATTTTGCTGGTGTTTATGTATTCTTAAATTGACCTGACTAGTTTTCCAAGGCTTTCATTTTTCTCAGCAATTTATCATTTATTGGGTTTTTTTACTCTTCTGTGATTTTTTTTTATATGAAAAAGCTTTATTCCTTTTCATTCGTATATATATATATATATGCAGGCATATAAATACATTTAGAATGAGCCTTATACAAATCCTTGTTGTTATTAAATCAGTTGTTAAAGTACAGTAAATGAATCTACGTTGTCCTCACAGTTTAACTGTTTTGTTTTGTTTTTTACACAGGAGCCCTTACCAAAGTAAAGGAGAGTAAGCGACATGTGGAAGAGGGGAAGATGGAGCTCCAAAAAGCTGAGGGCATTCAAGAACGCTGTAACATTATCTCTTTTGCAACCCTAGCAGAAATTAATCATTTCCACAAAATTCGTGTGAGGGACTTTAAATCACAGATGCAGCATTTCTTGCAACAGCAAATACTTTTTTTCCAAAAAGTGACACAAAAGCTAGAAGAAGCTCTTCACAAGTATGACAGTGTTTAATCTCTGGACTTTGATTGTGGACATGACTCAGGCGGCAGAGCAAACGCTGCTGCTGCTGCTGCAGAACTGTCACCAGTGGTAGACTGTGGTACAAGGATGGTTTTGTGTTCACCTGGAACCCCGGTTTAATCTCTGATTATGTAGGAAGGAAACAGTTTTAGGGCTATGTAGTAGAAACAGTACCACGCATTGTAACTAAGTTATACTGTGTATGCCTACACTACCATTGTAACTCTTTTGAAATAATGAGTATACTATTTGCCTTATTGCTTTTTGAAATACGGTATTTTAGTGCATACTTTGTAGACCTCAAAACCCTTTGGGTCTTTGCGGAAGTTAGCCAGGCAAAAGCCTGCTTCAGATGCCTTTTTACTTTCCTGGATTTGGATTTCCTAAATTCAAATAATTCTCTGTTTACAGACTCCTACTAGAGCAGCTATGTGATTCTGTGCCTTTAGACTCTATATTTTCCTTTTTTAGTAAGTCACATTTTTATGATTGAATGAATGAAGGGTTGATGCTTATGACAGGAACTGATCATGAAACCTCACATTGACTGGAAAAAAAAAATCAGCTGCCATCCAGTTTGCACAGCAAGTACTGTCTTACAACAAATGTTGGCTCAAAAAGGAGAACTTAAATCCATTCACACTTTCCCCGAAAATGGAGACTACTTGTTACATGTACTAGGATGTTTAGCATATATACAAAAATACACCACTTAATCCCTTTCTGAAATGAATAATACAGTGAGGGTTTTTCGCTTTGTTTATTTTTTGTTTTGGTTTGTTGTTTTATTTTAGTATAAAGCTTTACTGTGAGTGGAAATTTGAAGAGCTAGCCTAATAAACATTATGTATATCAAGGGGATATGAATTCAAGCTATGTGGCTTGAACTTTTTTTTTTTTTCAGTTTTAAATAATCTGCTCATTGTTAAGTTGCTGATTCAGTTTAGCTTCAACTTTGCATCTACATTGCCAGTTGTCTGAGTTGAAACTCCACTGTGATTCATTAGTTTACTAAGTTACAAATTTTCAGGGATGTTTTAGTAATGTAAATGATCTGAAGTAAGTGTTGGCTGAACTGACTTGGAAAACAGGTGGCATTTTTACGTTTGTAACACTCAAGAATTAACAATTGTCTTAATTTTTTGTATAAATATTTTTGACAAGCAGGGTGCATTTATATATATGTAAACACTATCTTTTAAAGAGTTTTCTGGCTTATTTCCCTTCAATGAAGTCTAAAGTCTGTTTCTTAACGATTGGTTTCCTTCTTACAGGTCAGTATGAAGGAGTGCTTTTATTTATCCTATCTTTTTTCTTTCTTTTAAACAAAAATAACAAAATCTTCCAAGGAAGCCAAATGTTTACTTTTTTGTTTTCAATTAAATTAATCAAAGATAGCTTAAACAAATGAAAGCCTGGAAAAGGAAGTTAAGCAACAGTTACATTTAAGTACACATCATTCCTCAGCTATGCAGCAGCAATGTGCAGTTCTCTTCCTCAGTCATGTGAGTTTCTATAGCTTAACCCTACACCTCTGTTGTAGAGGAATAAATGTAAGAATGTAGTTTGGGTTTAAAATTCATCCCTAAATGCTTGGAGATTGCTGTTTTGTGCAAGTTGTGTTTGGCGGTGCTTCTGGTACATGCCCAAAGAAGTAAACTATAGAATAATGAAGAGGAATAAAACCCCAGTATTTGTAAAAGTAAGGACAATCAGTGAGGAAAGACCCCATTTCTAGGTTAAGACTGCTGCAAACAACAAGGTTGACCATAAAATAAGGACCATAGTCAAAGGGCTGACTTGCTCTTTATCTTTCTCATGGCCTCTCATTCTACTATCAAAACCCACCACTTCCCCTAACAGCTCTTCTCAGCAGTACTCCAGCTTCCCGTATGTTCTTTCATTGTGTGAGATAGTGATGAGCTAGGTTTGAGCTGAGTTCCATGGCTTATGTTTGCTTAAGCCAGATACTGTTTTATTAAATGGCTTTACATTAACTAGATCAGACAACAATCAAATTAATTCTACACAGTGTATTAAGACCTGTTAAGAAATTGATCTTGGTCCAGTTAAGTATTCTAAGAGGTTACTATTAATGACATGTACATGTCCAGGAGAAAATTAAGCTGTGATATGTATACGTACAACATTATCAGACAGGTACAGTTTTCCCAAATAAACTGTCATGGCCTTCACCTTTCTTTCTCGTTTGTGAGTTTTTGGGGTGAGGGGAGAATGGGGGTGCTAACTGGTTAAACTTGATGTATCAAAAAAGCTTGACTGGAATCCTGGATCTGAATTGCTGCAGAGTTTGGAAAGGTTGAAATCTACATCCATATTAGCATCTTCCTTTTTTTTCCTCACTCATCGTAGAGTTGGAGTTAAACTGATGTAGGGAGCCTGAACTCTGTTAGTGCTTACTTCACTATGCAAGAACTACAGTTTTAGTTTTATTTTGAACAAGTATGACATTGACTGCTCATGACTGATGGACTACTGGATGGTGTGGTCTGATATCCAAATGTACTCTACAGTAAAGTGAATGTGTATTGTATAGACTGGAAGCATCAAAGGAAATCTAACAGAATCCTTTTAAATAAATAAATACAGAGGAAAGCGAACTGGCAATAGAGCATGGTGTTAAACACCTTTGTTTTATTCCATTCCTGTAGTTTGTTTTTGATGCATCACAAGTCTTACATTGACAAGTAGTAAGTATCTGGCATACTTGTTTGAGATTAGGGAGGTTGAATTGAAAGCTGCAAGAAAATCCTCTGAGGTATTCTTTTCTGTTGAAGTGCTAAATCAAATCAAAACTGTGGAATGAACCCATCAGGGGAATACATCTACTTAGAATCACCAGGAAGTGGTGTGCAAATAGTGTTTCTACTGAAATTGTAGGGTTTATATTTAGAAATTAACCTGCTAAAATGATTAGATCAGTTTGTTTCCTTGCCCTTTTGTCATCTGATACTTGCAAAGAAAACTCCCTCTATTTGTGACTTGTGCATGTTTTCTAGGTTCTCTCTACCAGTTTCGGGGTCCAACGGCATAGTACGCTTGATTTAGAAGTGTTGTAAGACCCAGCTTAGAGAGATCAGTAGGAAGATTATTTAGTGATGAAGCACTCAAGACAAGCGCCAACGAAATCTTAAAAAAATATCAAAATGGAAGAATGTGTTGCATATAAAATTGGTACGTTTTTAGAAAATGTTACTCAGTTGCAAATGTTAATCAACTGAATATACCTACATTACTTGGTGAGGAATGGGTATCTTTTCGGTGAATTACAAGTGCCTGTTTGCAATACCTTATTATTTTGCCAAACCATCACTATTCCAGCTAATGTATTCCATGCTAGTTGTCTGCTCCAGCCTGAATTCTTCTGGGAAAATCAAATGAAAGCTTTTCAGCTGTTTCTCAGAAGTAGATCATAAAAATAAAGAAAAGGGTTTTTTTTCCTCTCAAATTCTCTAAAAAGTTTGAGTGGAAAGCGTTAGTTCTCTCATACTTTGGAACTAGGACTTGAAATTCGGTAGGCTCATTAACCTTTTGCATCTTTAGATGTGCCTGGTGCACTGCCTGTGAAAAATTGTCCAAATATTTCCAAGTGAAACTGAGGTTTCTCTTGGAAAGGTTTCCCGGCCCTAGTGTGCTGAAGTTTGACTGATGAATTTTCTGTAGCTCCCCTTTGCTCCAAGCGATCTTGGTTCTAACCTCAGTCACCAGCGGCTAAGTGAGACTTTCTCCATAATTGTTTTTTCCCTTCATCCAGAAGACGCTGAACCTCCCAGACCAGAAGCTGAGTAAGGAAGCTGTTGGTAGTTGCTGGCGTGGCTGCTCTTTGAACCTGATCATTGGAGGAGAGAGACAGCAGCCTGGAATACAAGTTGAAAGTTGGGCCTGGCAGCTACAGCAGGGTGAAGGTCAGAGGTCGTCAGTGAGGAACACATGAAGACAAAGATCAGGAAAGTGTGAAGGCAGAAAGCCCTGTGACTACAAAAGCCTGTTCCTCCAGTCTCTGATTATACCTTGGGCTTCCAAAGCCCCCGTGTCCTTTTGCTGTTACTAAATAACCATAATGAGCAGGCACAAAATGGGTAAGTTCTTCTGGTGGTGAGGAGAGCAAGGTTTTGTTTCTTTCATTATAAATCACTTTTTTTTCGCTCGATGGTCAAAGGTCTGATATGGCAGTTGAGAAGTTTTGACTCTGTTGACAGACTGTAGAGTTCAGGGATGAAGTTGATATTCAGTATATTCATCAATGACCCGGATGAAGGGATAGAATGTACCCTCAGCAAGTTTGCTGATGGTACAAAACTGGGAGGAGTGTCTGCCATGCCAGAGGGTTGTGCTGCCATCCAGTGTGACCCAGACAGGCTGGAGAGCTGGGCGGAGAGAAACCTAATGAAATTCAATACGGGCAAGTGTAAAGTACTGCATCTGGGGAAGAACAGCCCCATGTATCAGTCCAGGTTGGGGGCTGATCTGTTGGAGGGCAGCTTTGGGGAAAAGGACCTTGGAATCCTAGTGGACAACAGGATGCCCATGAGCCAGCAGTGTGCCCTCGCAGCCAAGAAGGCCAATGGCATCCTGGGATGCATTAAGAAGAGTATGGCCAGCAGGTCGAGGGAGGTTGTCCTGCCCCTCTGCTCTGCCCTGGTGATGCCTTATCTGGGTTAGTGTGTCCAGTTCTGGGCTCCTCAGTTCAAGAAAGACAAGGAACTACTGGAGAGGGTTCAGTGCAGGGCCACTAAGATGATTAAGGGCCTGGAGCACATACCGTATGAGGAAAGGCTGAGCAAGCTGGGTCTGTTTAGCTTGAAGAAGAGAAGGCTGAGGGGGGAATCTTATCAATGCTTATAAATATCTAAAGGGTGGGTGTCAGGAAGATGGGGCCAGACTCTTCTCAGTGGTGTCCAGTGACAGGACAAGGCACAGTGGCCATAAACTGGAAAACAGAGTGTTCAACCTGAACACGAGGAAATACTTCTTCACTGTGAGGGTAACAGGGCACTGGAAAAGGCTGCCCAGAGAGGTGGTGGAGTGTCCTCTGGAGACATTCAAAAGCCGCCTGGACTTGTTCCTGTGTAGTCTACTCTAGGTGATCCTGCTCTAGCAGGGGGGTTGGACTAGCTGATCTCTAGAGGTCCCTTTCAGCCTCAAGCAATCTGTGAATCTGTGAGATGCCATAACATAGAGTCTGTGAAGCAGTGCTACAGGTATCAGTACAGCTCCAGATGTTCTGCTATCTGTTTTTATCTTGAGGGAACCCTTTTGCACACAAAAAAAGGCTACATTAAATGCTAAGCCTGCCCATTCAGAAAAAAAGTTTGGAAATTTCAGAATGGAAGTTGCCTGTGCAACTGATGTATCAAGGCATATCATTATAAATGGTCACATAACATTTTTCCCAGCACTTCCCTGCCTGATTCAGCGCACAGGATATACAATAGTCTCCTAGTCAACTGAAGTCTTTTGTGTAGGCTTGAGTTTAACTTACTCTGAAAAAAGTGCTGGGCATTCACAATTTTTGCCGAAGGTTGTGGACATCCTGCTTCAAAAAATTTGAGAAAATGCTACAAAATGCAAAGTTCTCTGGAAAAAAAAATATCAGGAATTCATTAAGTAGACCATGTCCTGGTTTCAGCTGAGACAGTTAATTTTCTTCACAGCAGCCAGTATGGGGCTGTGTTTTGGGTATGTGCTGGAAGCAGCGCTGATAGTGCAGAGATGTTTTTGCTGTTG